>JAVQJL010010568.1:0-35164 GCA_036024295.1 Nannoperca obscura | reverse complement strand
TCATGAAGGCCCTGGAAAGACTCGTCCTGGAGCAGCTCCGGCCCCTGGTCCAAACATATTCGGACCCTCCCTCTACACCTCTACACCCTCTATTTTTCTACTGTTTATTATTCTTTTTTTCAATAACTTTATTGAGCATTGTAACTGTATCAAAAAGCAATTTCCCTTCTGGGATTAATAAAGTATTTCTGATTCTGATTCTGATTCTGATTCTGATAATTGTTTCCAGAGTATCATTGAACTGATGGAGTTATAATGACAGTGTGTGTTTTAGTAGACAGTCAGTGCGCTGACAGGCCAACAACCGGCTGAAGGACAAATGGTGTTTATTCTGCTGGTTGTTACAGTAGACGGGTTTGGAGGAGGATAGATCCTTGAAACACTGTACTGGAGGATGGGGTTCTAAAGTTCTGTCTGACACCCAAATGCTACATGTATCATCTTAGTCTGCTACCCAGGCTTTGTGGTGCCTTTGTGCTTAAGATGTTTCAGTTTTTAAAGTTGGAGTTACTCTTCTTTGTCTTTTCACTGCTCCAAATAAACTGAACATGTAAAGTGCATCACTTTCTGTGGACTAAACTAAACGATCTCCCCCAGGAAAAAGTTAAGCAGCAGCAGTTTTTCTGGAAAAGCTTTAATGTACAGGTAATAGGCTGAATAATCATGAAGATTTCAGATCAATCAAATTGACTCTGGTTATTGTGATAAAATCAATATCTGGCAGTGGCAGTATTAAAAAAAACTTTCTTACTTTAAAAATGAAATAAATAAATTCCAGTTGTTAAACCATCATGGATGAGAAGTCCTTAAAGTGTTCAGGAAACTAATGTTAACATTTCTATGACAACTGGGCAATTCTTTCTGCTGAAGATTATGTCATATAATTGAAAACCGTATGATTGAAAGCTTCGGCTACTAATTGGACCATGGGGAAACTAAACTGCTGTTTCCAAGTTCAAGAATGAACTTTGAATCTCTACAATAACTTGCTTGAAACATGCCTCACTTATCAAGTTAAAATTAGAGCCTAATTGCCACCCATGTGAAGTTTGAAGATTATTTTATGATCATTTAAACACAATGAAGTTGGGTTAAACTTCAACTTTAGTCAAAACTGCAATCCCCTGCGATATTAAAGGCAATCTATTATTTCTGAAGTAAAAATGAACCCTCCTGGGATCCTGGTTTAACTGAACAATGCCTCTTCTTCCAGTGCTATATAAAATGTGTTCACTTGTGTCTGAAATATGAAGTGAAACATTAATTCTGGCTGAAGTGTGAGGCAAGTTGTGCCTGAAACTGTGACCGTGGTCTGTTTTAAAGAACTAACAGTGGTTTACTGGGTTTGTCAGATATACAAAGTCACATCAGGCTGCTTTTGACCCTGATGCTGCAACAACCAGCGCTCAATAGAAGCCAACAGATTTTTTGTACACATATCCAGTGTCTCTATATTAAAACCTGGAAGGTCATGACCCTTTAGGAAAACACTGGTCCCCTGGATAAACTCACACATATAAAAGCATACAATTAAACACACACACACTCACACATACACACAGTCTGGACTCATATTTCTGAGCGTGCTCATGTCCAATTGCTGCCTTTTCTCCACAGACCTAAAAGTAAATACTAGAAGGGGTTATACAAACACACACACACTCACACTCACACAGGGGTACCTAGCCAGTGAATGTGTGAAACGCAGTACACTGTTGCTCCACATCCCCCCTGCAGATTAAAAGAGAGGAATGAAAAGAAATAGAAGTGACGTGATCCGCCACAGAGAAGACCTTGAATTGTTGGAACTACAGAAACTCGCGGTTGTAGTTCCAAGAAATCAGAGTGGAGCTTCCTCCCTCACAAACAATGTTTGGCTGAGTACAGACACCAGCCTGCAGAGAGGGCGCTTTAACCTGACAACAGACACGTTTAGATTAGGCCTGTTATCAAGTTACTCATGGAATTAATGTTAATTAGCATTTGTCATTTTAACTGCTGAAAGCATAAAAATTAGAAACTGCTACCTGAATGTTTTGTACACTGCCCTTTGCTAATGATAATTAGTGTCGGAGTTGAACTAATCTATGTTTTTTTGCCAAACTCAGTGTCAATACTCAGCATCAATCAAAAATCTTTTCACACTCACACTCACTCTCATTTTAGTACATAACAGACAGGATCAGATTTTTATCTGCTTTATCTTAGCTGATACCAATCCATTAAAATATGTCCGGATTGGCCCCCATACCAGTTGTTCGGACTGACATTTGAGTGTATAACTGCCTTTCGCTTATCTGACTTATCTACAGTGTGTATATGCTCGCTTATACAACTTGCCTTCAGGTATAGATGACTATGTATGCGTATGTGGCCATGTCAGTATGTGTGTGTGTGTGTGTGTGTGTGTGTGTGTGTGCGTGTGCGTGCATGTGTGTGTGTGTGTGTGTTGTGTGCGCGTGTACAGATTAGTTGTTGTAATCACCAGCCAAAGTACCTGGCTGAACATTACATGGTGGAACGTGATCAGAAGAAAACATTTTGTTTATTGAAAACAGCTAAAGCAGGGCGGGAATATGTTTTCTGCTCTGTGTGTGTCCAACTTGCAACAAACAGTGAAACATTAACTCTACCCCCAACCTTGCACTCGTATAACAGTAAAAGAAAGAAAGAAAGTAAAAGAAAAGCGCAAAACAGACTCTACTGGCAGAAACTGTTTTGAAGCCTGGATGTCTAAAAGGCTGACAGACGTGTGCACGTTCGCAGGGTTGATACTGAAAGATACAGTTATACTCACTAAAGGACTAGAAGGTTTTAAAAGGTGTCACATCCCAAACGTTCATATATATATTTACGGGAATGTCTTTTCGACTGTCTGAACATCTTTAGATGAAGGCTTCCTCTTCGAGTCAGCTGGTCATGTGTGTTTTTGATTATTTCAATTGCCTCTTTGACAGCTAAGGAGGTTACTCAAAAAGTAGTTTAAAAGTATGCTTGTCTAAAAGAGATGGATGTGCTTAAGTTGCTTTAGTCACTCTGTCTAATATTATGTAGGTCCCCCTTTTGCCACCAAAACAGCCCTGACCCATTGAAGCATGGACTGTGGTATCTGGCACCAAGACGTTAGCAGCAGATCCTTTAAGTCCTGTAAGTCGTGAGGTGGGGCCCCCATGTATATATGACATTAGTACACATCCAAGTAGTAGGTAGAAACTGTATAGTTCTGTAATTAACAGATCAGACCATACCTTTAAATTGGGATATAAAGAAAGGATGGGATACAGTACATATGACTCTAAATTTACTAAAGAATTCTAGGTACGTGATGCCTACATGTATACACTTTCCACACTACAGTCATTTTTATTCTCAGGATTTGTTTTACATTCAATATATTTTATGTATTGTAATCGTTTTAAATACCGACACCTTATTTTACAATCATTAAACCTCTTTGTTGTCCAGTGCGGCTCTTTATTCCAAATGATCTTAATCCACAGCCCCAGAACAGTGAACTCTTTATGTTCCCTACATCTCAAATAGGTTGGTGTATGTAGTTTATGTTGTTAATCGAAACACATGTCAGTAGATTTTATGTTGCTGGTCAGTATCACACTATACAGCTGCTATAAGTAGATATGTTTTGAATTTCGAAAGAACTTTAATATTTTGGATGTATGGCTGCACTGTATGGACAGTGGAAGCGGTCCAGCCCCCCCTCTGTGAGTGGGTTTGTAGGAGGTCTGCCAAGTAAGGTTTACAGGCTCGCACCAGGGCTGGGGGAGGGCTGGGTAGCTGTTTAGAGTGCTAAACCATGTTTCCCCTTTCAGATCAGACCCACATGCCGCTCAGCTTCAAACGGGCTGCCCTTTTCTCAGAACACAGCGTGCATGTGGCAGGAGGGAGGGATGAGGGAGGGAAGGAGGAGTGAGGTGCAACAGGAATACCAGCACCTCAAGTTACTACTTAGTTAAATAACACCAGATCGCAAGTACCCACGCATGCACTGACACACCCATACAGGAATTCATATCGCACACACAAATATACACACAAACAAACACGTACGGGGTCTGCATCACACAGCCTGCCAGTATGCTATTAATACCAGCCCCGAGGATGCAGGTCATGCCTAGATTTGCATTTCAAATGCGTCTTTCATTGGATCATTCAAATAGCGAGGAGTCCTTTCAAGACATTTGGCGCTGCATTAAACACTCTGAGCTTTCAGGTGGTCTTCTAAAATCCCTGCACAGATCCGTATATGTACCAACATGCATGATAAACATATCAATTCACAATTACGCACACACACTCACATATTTTACCTGCAGGAGGTCCAAGGCGGTTTGGTCCCTTTTACTTTCTTTCCATAAGTACCATCAGGTTTTGGTTGAAGTTTCAGGTTCAGGCCAAGTTAACCGCACACACACACACACACACACACACCCCATCTCATGTATTTTGACAGACCTGATGTTGCACTGTATCAGCCCTCCCCACCTCTCTGTTAAAGGGCCCCTCAGATACATTGGTTCCATCTTGAAGCGGTTCCTAGCTTGAAGGTCCAGACAGATGTTTGTATCTTTTTGATAATCAATGTGGGAAGACATGCTGAGAGAGGTAATCTGATACACCAGAGTAAAAGCAAAAGCACTGTATGATATAGGCACATACAGTATAAAGATATTCAAAAAAAGATTTGCTCTTTGTACCGTGTGCTTTCCCCCCTGATATTCATGGCACAAATGTATAATTATGTATTCTCAGTGGCAATGACAGCCATTAATCATTTTAGGAGTAAGAGTAGAGGCATGTTAGGGGACTTGCATTCATTTAACGGCTTTCATCACCAGTGAGTTGCAGTAGCAATAAGCCTCTGGCACAGTCACACTAAGGGAAATTGATATCATATTATTTGTTATTTGGTTTTCTGGTTTAACAAGAAATGTGATGCTGAGTAGTTTGAAATGTATGGTGGGGTGTGTTGAGGACAGAGTGCTGGATGGAAAGTACATTTTTTAAAACCAGAAGTTTCTGTACGTGGCTTCAGCCCTGCGAGCTAGAACACCGCAGTCTCAGCTTTTGACTAGATTTGAACTGCCATTGAGGGACAATGGATTCACCAGTGTCCTTGACATAAGCATGCTTTTTTAACCACTGATCCACTTATATTTTCCTACTTTTACTGTTGCAGTTTTTACCTAAAAACTTGTGCTTAAGGTCTAAATATTTAAAAGTGTGGAAGTTATAACAGTGATTCTTCTGCCTTCCACACCCTTGTGACACTTGTAACTTGTAACAATCTGCATCCAATTTGTCAGAGTTGACCAATGTATCACTGATATCTTGAATTTATGTTGAACAAACAATCATACATCATGACTCCATGCTGAAACGGCTGAATTATATAAAACAACTGTCAGATGCTGATAGAAAAAAGAAAAAGATCTCGGCTTCATGTCGTGATTAATACTTTAATTTTACTCTAACTGTAGCAACAAGTAGGTGTAGAAATCCTGACGTAATCTGCACTGACAATTGAATATTTGTTCAAGTTCAAGCATCAGGTCTCTTTTTATAGTCTCTTACTCACAATCATCTATTTGGAAGTTGTCAATTCACTAATGATGCTTCTTGTCTTTCTCTCTCTCACCAGACGACTCCAGCTCAAGAGCTGGAGCAAGGACAGCCAACAGTGACTCTGACCACAGCCCAGAGCTGGCTGGGAAACTGGGTAACCACTCATAACATCTCTGCTCTCATCACTACGGGCAAATAAACATTTAAAAACTTTACCCAACTATCTAAACTGTCACGTACCTAGAGGTGACACGTTAGATAGCGTCTAACAACTACAGTAGCAGTGTGTACAATAAACACCTTGCACACTGTCAGAGAGGAGAAGGTGACGGTCTGTGCCCACACACAGACACACAAATACACTCAGGCACACATCAGGCTGGTTGTTTGCCCAGATAATTGGCTCTGACAGAGTGGAGAGCGGTCTATTTGTGTGAGGTGTGATTTGGTTGGACACATTCCTTCATCCTTTCCCCTTCCAAGTCTTCCTGGCCTCCCTGTCATGTAACCTTCTTTCTTTGCTTATTATTATCCCTTTATCCAACTATCTCTACTTCCCCTTCTCCCTCTTTTTCTCTGCACATGCACACTTAAATGGCAACAAACATTGATCAGGTTACTTGGGACATCTGGGCTTTTGGCGTATTCGTGTTTAATTTTGAAGTGAGAAAGACATTTTTCTAAATAAACAGAATAACTTGTCGCCCCTTAATTAGAGCACATATATTTACCAACCACAGCCTATATACAGTAACCTATAAATGTAAATATATGGTTTAAATAAGCTGCTAGGTGGTAGAGTTGTTCTTCTGCTGGGAAAGTTAAAAGTAACCTGATCCGTGCGTAACACGAGACACAATACAGGAAGCTTTCTGAAAGCAAAAAGGATCAGATCTGAAAAGTTAAAGTAAAGTAAAAAATATTAAGTAAAATATTTTCAAATCTTGTTTTTCAGTTACAAATCATGTAATACACATTTATAATAATATTGAGACTATATTCACTCCATAATGCAAGGGACTCTGGCAAAAAAAGCAATTTATTATAATAAACAATCAAGTAGATAACATAACATGAACACTGTATTTCTGCTGTTTACCTTGTGATCGTTGCAACAAAAGATATAATGATTGCCTCCGTGATAACGTTCTTGAGTTGTAAAATGGGTGTTTGATAAGCTTTTAAACACATCTGTTACTCCAACTGGACTTCCTGTATTATATTTCATTAATAACTGTACTGATAAATCTTGAACAATAACCTTCACTTAAAGTTTGTCATTTTGGAAAATACACTTATTCCCTTTCTTGCCAAGAGTTAGATGAGGAGATCGATGCCACATCTGTGAGTTAATTATAGAGCTAGAGCCAGGAGGCTTAGCAAAAGACAGGAAGGAAGAGGAAACAGCTAACGTGCCTCTGTTCAAAGTTCAAAAATCTGCCTCCCAACACCTCTAAAGCTCCCTCAATTAACCATTAATACACAAACAGGAATGTAAACAATTTGTGGTTTTTTGTGAAGTATCACAATTTATTGACACACAGTGCTTCCGTGGAGCGTCTGAGCTGGTTTTCTGGGACGTCACAACTCCCAGTTATTGTTTACCAAGAAATAGTTGCAACTCCTTTAAAAGCGTTTAAATCTTTGTTTGTGTATGGACATATGTGTTTCTAGATGTATTTTTGAACATTGGAGAGAGCCAGGCTAGCTATTTCCCCTTTTAGTCTTTATGCTAAGCTAGGCTACCTGCCTCCTGGTTGTGGCACCATACTTCATGTACAGACATGAGAGCGGTATTAATCTTCTCATCTAACTCTTCAATATAAACAGAAGCCCAAATCCTGACCTAAATCTAAGATAAATATAATCATAATTCTAATGTTAACCCAAGCCCAAGCTCTCACCTAAACTACTAAAGTCAAGATAAAACTATATTACATCAGCATTCACAAGGCACACACACACACTCTCTCTCTCTCTCTCTCTCTCTCTGGCCCACACTCTGATCAAAGGCGGTCAGTCAGAGGGTCAGCAGTATTTTTACACTGTGAAGTGTGGTGTTGAAGTGGCCCCCGAGACCCAGAATAAGCCTGGCCTTTCGCCAATTCTTGCTCTCACCTTCTCCCCCCTTCACCCTCTCTATCACTGCTTTTCTCAGTATGCCCTCGCTTCTCCTTTCTCTGTTTTTCTTTCTTTCTACCTCTTTGTGTGCCCTCTCTCTTACCTTTGCTTTTTTATTGTTTTAACTTCGTCTCTCGTTCTCTTTGTTCCCAATTTCTCTGCCGTCACTCCAGTTTTATTCATCTGTTTTTAGCAATCTGTCAGACTGTAGGTGCTAACCTTTGTGTGAACTTCACTCTTTCTCTTTCCATCTGTTTCCCCCTTAACTTCTGTTTGGTTCAGCTTAAACAGTATAAATGTTAATCTCAATTGCTGTATTGTGTTCATTCTCTAGTCTCATCTGTATCCAATCCAGTTCAGCTGCACTTTGCTTTGGTTTTTCCCTCCTGTATTCAGTTAATTTCAGTCTAAGTCAGCGCAGTTGAATTTATGTAATCATCAAAGAAGGACATTAAACTGTTAGTCATTGTCTTCTACTTCTCCTCCACACTACTTTCCCCACTCCCTATTAGATCTGTTGGCTCAGTCTGGTCACAGTTCAGCTGTAGTCCAGTAGCTTTCTTTGGACACTGGGGGGACAAAGCCGAGACTTAAAAGCTATTCGGGTATGTTTGTTTTGTCACCCTGCCCAGCTTCCTGTCGGTCAGCAGAGAACTATATTCCGCTGAGTAATGCAGCCGTAGTGAAATCTCCGCATTTGAGCGCACAAACCCGTCACATAACTCTTGTCCCTGTTTGTTTACCCAGAGCTGAAATAATAACTGTGTCCAACGAAAGAGACACAACTGCAGTAGTTTCGGGGTGATTTATCGCCCCAGTTGATGGCTATCTGCTGTGTCTAGAACATTTGGGCTGTAAAATCAGGGGCTCCTGTGAATGATTTCCTCTACTCCCTCCCTACTGGATAGTTTTCCCCCTCTTTGATCTGTTTTCTCTGCTCGCTGATTGTTGTGCTTTTTAAAAGAGGGATATGTGTTTATGAATAGATGCATGGGTTTGGATTAGTGTGGAGAAATATATATCTTTGATTGGCTGGATGGGGTTAAGTCATGCAACTGCATGGAGGGATGTGGATGTTTAAATAGGTGTATGGGGTTAATTTCGCATTTTAATGTTTTGTAAGAAAGGATTTGCATGAATGAATGGATGTTTGGTATGATGCTAAATCACTGGCTTTTTATGACTTGTGCATAGACTGTATATTTACCGTGATGTTACATAGCTGTCTAGCGTGCTTCTGGGTTTTAGGATGGGATCGCATGGATGCATGATTTGAGGTAGAAAATGTTGCTTTTTTAAGAGCAGCAGAGGCATACAAACCTGGGGCCAGAGGTGCTGGATTCGTGGAAAATAAGGAATCTGGTGTGTGTATGTCTGTGTGTGTATATGCATGTGTTTGTGTTTAGGTTCCCAGTCATTTGAGCAAGTATTTTGTGTCAGGGAGAAGAGGAAGTGATTCAAACATTTTCCCAAACTAAACGATTAGGTTTATTACAGAAAATGAGGTTGTATATACCAAGAGGCACGCTGCCATGTGTTTTTAAACATGTAATTCTTGGCACTGCCTGTGGCAATGACCTCAGCCTGTCTAACGCTCTTACACTGCAAAAAGAAAGTCTATTTTAATAAGTTAACAAGTCTTGTGTTCAGTCCTAAATATTCACTCAGTCTGAAAAAAAAGAATTCTCTGCAGACTGAGATGATTCAATTTGTTCCTAATTCTATTTATTTTGGTTTCTTGTATGTGGAAACTCATGTCAGTTTGTTGTAACAATGAAAACCAGAAGCTTTTTCACACCAGGCATGAATGTACTTGTGTGTAGATGCAGATTATTAACTCCAAGGAAATTGATTTCATGGTGTGTAGTGGAAGGTTACGCACCAGTGCAGAATATTTGTGGAGCAGAAAATGAATTTGTAATCACATTAGTTGCTGAATGTGTAAACAAGAGTTCAACATCAGCAAGTGAGCAACAACAACGCCAAGAAAACATGGTACAATATGTGTGTGATTATAGAGAGTTTATAACAGCTCCAGAGAATCCTTTGGGGACTTCATCCTGATATCTTGAATCTTCTGAAAAATGTACGTTGCAAATACTACTGCAAGAGGTATAAGAATGGAGGTAGACAGCTATAGGGTTAGCACAAAGAGAAGAGAAAGAGAAACAAAGAGAAATACAGTAAAATAAATTAAAGAAATGTCTTCAAAATGCTAATAATGTTTTTATTTCTCTAATAGCAAAAATAATTTTCTGGGGGTAAAGAGCTAATTAAAACTGCAGCTGGTGAGGCCTAAACATTTCTGAACCCTCCATCTGTGTAATAGCCTCTTCAGATAGCGTGACTTTACGTCCAATAAAAGCTTCATATAAGACTCTCTGATGAAATGCGCAATCTTTCTCAATCTGTTCTCTGTTCACTTGTCTGAAGGACAGACTTTACTGCTTATATATATAAAACTGCTCTGTAAACCATTGATCTCTGCTAATATCTTCTTCTGTTCTCTCCTTTTCTGTCCTGTCCGTCTTTTCCCCCACATGTAGCTGAGTGAAAGGGAGAAAGTTTATGTGTGTTCTTATGTCTTTACATATTTAGTTAGAATTTGTATCCAGTCTACATTAAGTCTACATATTCTACAGGCAGCCAATAGCAATACAAATTTCTTTCCAATACTAGATCATTTTCTAATTAAAGTTTAAATGCTCCCTTTTACCATCTCTCCACTCACAGTACGTCCACGTTTCACCCAGCCGTCAAAGATGAGAAAGCGCGTCATCGCTCGCCCAGTGGGCAGCTCAGTGCGTCTGAAGTGTACAGCAAATGGAAACCCTCGCCCCGACATTGTCTGGCTCAAGGACAGTCAGCCGCTGGTGGACGAGGATGGTAGAGCAGGAGGAGGGGAAGGGAAGAAGAAAAAGTGGACTCTGAGTCTGAAGAACCTGACGCCGGAGCACAGCGGGAAGTACACCTGCCAAGTCTCCAACAGAGCAGGAGAGATCAACGCCACCTACAAAGTGGAAGTCATACGTGAGTCCCCATGCATTCTAGAGAAAGAAAATACATGCTGAGGTGGTGGTGGTGACCTTTATCAACTTTGATAAAGATTGTTTTTAGCTTAAAGCTAAGAAGAATCTGCCCACTTCAACTCTGTACCAGTATCCTCCAAACAATAGCAGAGAATTTACTCTTCCATTTTCATTACCCTTTAATTTGTTGATTATTTGTTTCGATTAGTATATAAAATGTCAGAAAATAGTGAAAAAATTTCCAAGTTTCCAGGAGCCAAGGGAACATTGTTAAATAGCTTGTTTTGTCTGATCAACAGTCCAAAGATATATAATTTATAAAAGTAGAAAGGCAGCAAATCCTAAAATTAAAGCTGCTGGAAAACGCTAATAATTGGCATTTTTGACTTATGACATGTTTTGACAAGTTCTTGACCAGTTCTTTCAATACTATTTTTAAGAGATGTCGCATCCTAAAATTGTGCCTTTAAAAAATTTAATCATTGTAAAAATATGGCTGCGTGGTGCTCATTTAATGTCGAGACACATTAGGAAGCACATTTTGCAAATTGTGGTGTGAGTTGCTGGTATATGATATACCAGCAGGAATGTCTCTCACCAAAACAGTCAGTTATCAGCCTCTTGCACCATTCAGTATAGAGTGTTGAAAGTGTTAACCAACAGTCAAATTGTAGATCATGATGTTAAATACGATGTCATTTTCATTGCAGACATTGCTAAAATGTGTTTAATTGAGGTTGTTGTTACATAACACAAACATTTACAACATAGCAAGGGAGAGTATCAACCAAATTGTGAATGTTCAATTTTTTATGTTGTAACAATGAAATACCTCGGATGAATTTATTCAGTGTAAGTTTTAGATATTGCAGGTTGTTGCAAAGTAGAGTTATTGTGCCCACATGCAACAGTGTGCTGGCTAATGAGTTGCACCAAGAATAGAAGTTTAAAATAGCTTCAGTGGCATTTATTGATCAGCACCAGGCTTGTCAGTAAACATAAGTCAAGCGAGCGAGGAATGTTTAGCAGGTTTTTTAAGTTTGAAAGGTGAGCCAACTGCAGTTTGAGTCTAAACAACGTCTAGATTTACTGTTGAGAGCAGAACGTGTGTTATGATGAGTTGTGAGTGTTTTCTGAAGTATTGGGTTGTTATGGAAGGCAACAGAAGCTGTTTTGGTGCTGGATGATTTAATGTTGTTGTTAAAGAAGTTTGGTGAAGTTGAATTTGTGTGTGTGTGTGTGTGTGTGTGTGTGGTAAAGGGTATGTTACTGAATGTGATAGCTCTGTTGAGAGCCTCAGACTAGCTTCTCTCACATCACTTGCCACATCTGTTGTACATTAAAGTACAGCTGTAGTCTTTCCTTAGAGACACTTAGACTCTCACACGTGGCCCGCCCCCCCACCGACACACCCTCACACCCCCACACCAGCACAAAGACCGTAAATCAAACCACTGCTCGCTTATGTCAAATGTGACATTTTCTCTATCAGTAGAGATTCACTCAGCTGTCACTCATTCACAGCTGTTAGAAAGCAAACTAGAAAAAAAGGAGTCCAGGACAGAAAACCAGTAAAGCTCTCACACAGCATATATAAACCATAAATAGAGATACTTGAGTATCTCTCTTGAGCATTACCTGACCACCTAAAAGAAAAATGAATGCCTAAAGATTTCAAGTAAAACCTTTTTAAAACAATTTTCTTACTTTCCCATATGTTGTATGTTAGCTGACTGTGTAGCTGGCAGAGTTGTATGCATGTGTGGCTCCTTTGCACTTTATTGTAGGTAGCAATGCTCACTTGCCTTTGGGACATGCTGTGACAACATTAACACATTTACAGTTTAAATCATTTTAATTAATTAATTAAACACCATGAGCTCCTAATAAAACCTGGAAAACAAAGCTAGCGCTGCAACGTGTTCATAAACTTCAACTGATTTCTCAAATAAAACATATACCTGAGCCTCCCTGAAAGCTAAAGGACTTTCCAACTTTATGAATTAATTCTGTAACACACCCCAAAACTGAGGATGACTTTCAAACTCTGCTGAAGAACAGTATTCAAAGCAGCTGATGTCAAACAGGAAAAATCAAATATCAAACAAATTTTCTCGGGTTACATTCTTAACAGCATTAACAAATATCAAAAAAGAGAATGAATGAATGTCTCTGGCAGGTGTGTTTATTCTGCTGTATAAACTGGGAAAGAAAAGGCAGGAGCTGAAGATAAGGGATCTGTTTGTGTATCTTCAGCAAAGAGAAGGATGTGGTGCTCAATACAGCAGACACTGTGCTTGCAAACCACATTATATTCTCTCAGGACTGGTGCATTCTTTTTTTAAGTTTCATTCAGTTCATAAAATACAACAATCGAACAATTTCTTCTATTCACACAAAATAGAATTGAATATTAAATATAATTTCTCTTTGTGTGTTTGTCTCTGTTGTGTCTTCAGAGCGTTCTAACTGTAAACCCATTCTGACTGGTACTCACCCCGTCAACACCACTGTGGACTACGGAGGAACCACGTCTTTCCAGTGTAAAGTCCGCAGTGACGTCAAGCCGGTTATTCAGTGGCTTAAAAGAGTTGAACCTGGTGACGAGAACAAATTTAACTCCACTATAGAGGTACACATACACATACAGCCAAAACCAATTTTCTATGTAAACATAGTTCTGAGGGAAATTATGGTGAACTAGTAATATATGACTGAAGTGAACAGTAAACCTGTACATTGTTGATTTTATACAACAGGTTGGAGACCACCGCTTCGTGGTGCTGCCTACAGGGGAGGTTTGGTCACGTCCTGATGGGTCCTACCTCAACAAGCTGCTGATAACCAGAGCCAAGGAGGAGGATGCTGGCATGTACATCTGCCTGGGAGCCAATACTATGGGCTACAGCTTCAGGAGTGCCTACCTGACGGTGCTACCAGGTTAGAGGAAGGAAGAGAGAGAAACTAATATGCACACACAGAGAATTGTATATAATCATGTGTAATTGTCTCTGGTTTATAATACTAGAGAGGAAGATACTTGACCAGCAGGTTTTATGAGAGGCGGCAAACCTCAAAAGTTGTTTTGCTACTGTTGCTAGTGCTAATACAAGTTACATGAACATATTAGGCACTACTAATGCTGGCCTTTATTTAAAACATTTCCTTGTCTCCACAGTTGAGGTTGTTACCTTGATTTATTAACTTGACATATATTAGTGGCAAAATTAACAATAAACTAAACTGTTGTACTGTAAAATGGTGCCAAAGGGTGTTGCATTTTTATCTGAAAGTTCCTTTTTTATTGTCATAAATATAGACAACAGACCTTCACCTAATCCAAGAAAGATACACATTTTATGTTCTAAGGCCAACCTACATTGCTTATCCCCAGTGGCTTGACAAAGCGTACACTTCTGTCTACAACCTTGCCAGATAACATCATCAGCTAACAACATGCTAACCACCACCAACAACCAGCATGTTAATAAGTAGTAACTTAAAGCAATATAGTTGTCCTAAAACTGACATTTGGATATTTGGCAAAATGCTTGCTGCACACAGACATACTGAGTGTCAGCATCCCACAGTTTCCCCATTCTTCCTACTGATGCTTCACGTCTGTATCCACTTTGTCTTCCTAAAAGCTTTTTAGGCTTAGAAATCTTAGTTTTAAAAAACAGATCGCAGGACTTAAATGTGATCTCTCTCTATGTTGTCATCACTGGCAGCATGATGCTCAACCCACCTAACAAACCAACCAAGTGTGTTGTTTTAACATCTAGACAAATGAATGTCACATTTTTTGTTGATTTTTCTTTCCTTATTTTTTTTATTTCTTGCTTCTTTGCAGATCTGAAGTCGCAAAGCGAATCTGTCCCCATGGCAGCATCCCCAAGCCTCCCCTGGCCCGTCATAATCGGAATACCAGCAGGTGTCGCATTCATCTTAGGCACCGCCCTCCTCTGGTTCTGCCAATCAAAACGCACCTGCTCCTCTTCTTCTTCAACCTCCTCTGCTCTTCCTGCTGCCCAGCGTCTACCTGTGGCCAATCGTGACCGGGCCGGCCCAGCACCGCCTCCACAACCAGCCAACGGAGATAAAGATTGTCTTTCATATGAGGACTACATTGCCCATCAGCAGCTGCTCCTGGCTCAGGGAGGCACTGGATTGGCTCCCAAGGTCTACCCGAAGATCTACACGGATATACACACACACACGCATTCACATGTGGATGGGAAAGTGCACCAGCATCAGCACATTCACTATCAGTGTTAGCAGCTAGGCTACCAGCAAGCTTTGGTGTGTCGCATTCACCTCTTACATGAACATGTTCCTGTGCGCGCAGACTCATTCACAACAGCCCATACTAACTGCTGATGCATAGAGCAAAGAACAAGACAAGCCACATGCAAGAGACCATGTGGATTCATGGGGTCGCACAACTCCTCCTCATTCTGCTGCAGCCACCTTATTGTATGTATTGTATGTAAACATGGACTTATTCAAGACACAAACAATGAAGAATGTAAAGAAAGCCAATCTGGAGGTGAATCCAGTGAAATCTATGAGCGTAAAATCCCCAGATATGTTTTATTCAAGCTTTTTTTGTGTATGAAATCTTTTCTGTAGATGTTTAAATCTCTCTTTTCTCAAATGCCTTATTCGAAGCCACAATGAACTCTGCAGCTTCAAGGGCAACACATCCATCTCTGTTCTCTTAGTACTTTGGACACAACCACAACCAATACAGCTCTCCTACACTACAAGGCTCTAACTATAGCTACTCATGTATATAGTGGAATACGATTATATGGCATATATGGCACGCTACTTTATCATGGGTGATCTATAAAGAACAATATAGCATGTGTGTAATGTAATAGCTTAATTTCAGAGTATATCTCAGGCCTCAGCCCCACTGAGCCATAAGAAACACAAATCAAGACAAACTCCCACTGTAGGATGTAAGGATGAGGGCTGCTGGTTTTTGCTTCTGCTGGGACGACAGCCATTCTGATAAATGTCCAGCTGCTATCTGGGTACTGTGGGAAAAAGAGCTGATGTCAAACTGGGTTACTGATTTCAGACAGCATAGATCTTTCTTAGTAGATTGATTTTAGCAGCAGCTACAGTATGATTTCTGCTACGAGCAAGAAACTCCTGCAGCAGAAGCTGTCCCACCTCTGATAAATACATCTACTGACAGTTTCTGCCCCTTTACTTCCTGAAGAAACGTGGCGTTTCCTGTTTCGCAATGTCTTCTTTTCAGCATTGTTTGATGCTCGCTGACTGTAGAAGAGAGTGACGAAGGATATCAGTTCTCCTCGTGTCATACGCTCATCCTCTTGAGCCGACAGCACAAAGGGATGATCAGCAATGCCTCAGTGTAAAACGCTGCCTTCTAACAATTGTTTCCAGATTTCGTGGATCACTGTTGGATCATTGGATATGTCACAGATTCTTGTTAATCTGTTATGAGATTTAGAGGGCTTAAAAGTGAGGAACTTCATCTTAAACTCTAAGTTAAGGATGAGACTTAAAGCACCTCACAGTATAACCACAAGTACAGTGGAACAGGGTTTGTATGTGCTTTGCACTACAAAGGGACTCATCTGTCGTCTCCTGAGTTTATCTGAAGAGGAAGACTTTATGATAGGGCTTCTTTCTCTCGTGCCGAGCCCTCTGTCACTGTGATCAGGAAAATGAAAGATGTTGCAGTCAAGACATTGTAGATGCTAAAAAGCTAAAACAATGGGATTAAAACTGAAAAATGTTGATATATTCTGCAGAAAGTTATGTTGACTACAATAGCAGTAGCCACTGACTAGCAACAAGTACATAAACAGCTCTCAGTGCTCTACAATGACAGTGAATTGTAATAACAATAATAGTAATAGATAAATTAAATATTTAATTCCTTGGGTTTTCATTCATTCACGCAGATTTGCTACTAAATTTATTGACCACCCTAAGATATGTTTTAAATAGATCATAGAGATCTACAAATGTGTATTAACATGTTAATGCCATTTGAATCCACCCACACACCCATTGCACTCATCTTGGCTGTGTGGGTATGTACAAAGTGCATTTGATTCACATTTACCTTACTCTTGTGTTGTTTTGTTGCATCTGTTAGGGTGGGACAGGTGAACCCTTTATCATTCTCATTCATACGTTGAGTTTGGTCAATCCTGAGCAGAGATCCAATCAGCCGGATTAACTAAAAACACCTGTGTGGGTGTTCAGGGCCTTTAATCTGTAAACCTAACAGTTGATGTGAGTAAAGCAATTAGTACACTATATAAAGGACCCCTGAACAAGCTGTTTTCAAAGCCAATGTAAGCTCAAGTCGCTCAGACTGAATGTAAAATTCAGGTCACATTTGCCAGGTGATGATATTTTGTTTGGGATTATTAAACCCCATGAATCAAATGCATCAGGAGAAAGATAGCAGGGATCCATAAAATCCCAACGGCCATAATCAAAATAGGTTTAAATCCCATATATGTCTTTTCACCTACACTACATTTCCATTACTTTTAAAACTGCAACTGCTAAACCATCAAAAGCATCTGTAAAACTAGTAGCAGTGGAGTATTGGTTTTTCCATTGCTGGATTTCTTTCTTAGAGGTGTTTTAGAGACATATGGATTTCCATCTTTTCTTGAGACAAACTATTAGTGTTTCAATGTCTGTACTCTCGTTGTATTGTTGCATCTTTGCCCTCACTGCTCCTGGTAGGTGTTGGGAAGTTTCCTCACACACCGATAGAATCATTAACATTGGAAAACAGCCCTATGAAATCTTCTCATTACACAGCCAGTTACTGTACAACAGACTCTCTTCTCTCTCGGGTGTCCATCTTATTGTCCCTGTGTGCGCTCATGAATCTGACCACTACATAAACTCTGTGTAAAATCATATGCTATGATAAGATTTAGATTTCAGCTGTTTTACATTACAGCACTCTCTGAAAGACACACTCAGCCATGTGTATAGTTGAAGCAGTGGGGTGACTCTGTCCAGAGACGTTTAAACATAAAAAAGAATGTATGGCAAAGAAAAGAAATGTATATGTGCAGCATCATAGAAACCTGAAGGCTTGCCATGTAGTTGATTGCATTTGCATTAAGTCAGCGTTTCTCTCTACAGACCTTGAGAACCAAATTCAGCAGTGAGAACTTTGTTTGGTTTAAACAACCATGTGACAGGAAATTATATATTGAAATCACCTGGTAACTAGGTTACACATGTGGTCGGTCTTAAGCATGTATTTTTGCACAAAAATCTTTTAACTCAAGTAGGAAAATGTACAAATATGTTCATATGGATAATTTATATTTGCCCATGTTTTTCCTGAAAAGAACAGTGGGCCTGCACACCAGAGTTTTGAAACCAACTAGTCAGGCCTCCAGTCTTGTTCTTTGTATATTTTGAATCCCTTTTAGAGCTTTTGCTTTTTGTATTATTTACTTTTTCTGAATAAGACCTTTAAGAAGGTGTAGCCTATAAAACATGCTTCAGATTCCTTCAGATAAGATGAGCCACACCTGTACAGAGACCTATGTAACAAAATGTATTAACAAAATGTTCATCTCATAGCCCCAGAAGAGAGCGCCTGTGACCATAGTGTGTTTCTTGTTCATCTTTCCAGCCCTCTCTCCTTTCCTGTATTACAATTAAAATGCCAACGTACTAATAAGAATTAGGTTAAGTACATCAGAACATCAAAGAAGAAAATGAAAAAAGGTCTTGAAAGATTAATTGCATTAGTAGCTCTCCCTTTGACATGTTTTTCATGTCCTCCCATCTATTCTGTTTTGAAACATCTGTTGACAAAGTCACCCTAAACAGCCCGAGTGTGTTCTTTCATTTCAACTTGTTTTTTGTTCAGTGTTGGAGGGTTGGAAAAGTAACAGTACCATTTTCCTAAATCAATGCTATGTTTTTCTGTGAAAACCGTCGTCAACTCAGTTACCTTTTTTTTTGTGACTAATTTCACGTTAAACACAAGTTTTTTGTGTCAAAGCTAATGGACTGCCAATAGATAGACTATGTATATGTGCACTTACCACTAGCATATACATGGAATTACATTCATGTTGAAATTATAGTTACTGTTACTTAATTTAGTGAGAATGCTTTGGACCATACACTAGCTAGAGCAACAGATTGGCCCACAAAACATTGTAAATGTTAAATTGTCTCAAGATTCAAGAAGAAGAGTGTGTCTAATTTATTTAGGTTTTTTTCATATAATTGGGCATTATACTGCATGAGTGGATTTTGTGTTATAGTAGTAATGTAAGCTATGTAGCAAATACCATGTTCATGTCATTGTAAGATACTGTATTTATACGTGCTGACGGAATATACAAAATTTTATTGATTATCTTTGTATTGACAATCTTGTACAGTCTATTGTCATTTAGGTTAAAAATGTGTTTTCTCCCATTGTAATCATTTTATTGGTGCCATTAAAAAAAGTTCAATCTATGTAATATTGTCTTTGTTCTTAAAGATTTAATCTAATCTATGAATCGTGCACCCAAGAGCGTGAATATTTTTTTTCCCCACATCCGTTCTGTCTCTCTGTCACATTACAGGAAGAGATTTCAGTCCAGTATAATACCTCAATGTACCATGGGACTGCCTTTAAGTGAATGTCCTTCTCTAAATAGTTGTAGCCCTTCAATTGTGAGAGCTGCAGCCGACGTTTCATCTATCAACGTGTCTGTCTGGAGAGATGACAGATGGACAAGCGGTGCGTGCAGATGGAGGGCGTGAAGGCTCTCAACATCGCTCTGACTCATTTTGCAGACGAAGATGATGAAAGAAAACACAGTAAAAAGGATGGGGCACAGCCAAAGGGTGGAAGTGGCAACAGACAGGACTTAGGAACAGAATAGGATACAAATAACTTAAAATGTTATTCTGCAGGTTTTTAGCAGAAGGTTTTAATGGTGTTTTTGCACAGCACTTCTTAGAGGCTGCTTGACGGTGAAACATCCATGGACTGTGCCCTGATGAAGTTGAGTATCTGTAGGTCGCGCTCTTGAATTGATCTGTTCAGCATCTGTCAGGCTACGCACCCATCATGCAGTACATCCTTACTTTTGACTAAGATCTTTGACTTTCCAACAAACATGTTAAAGCAGTTTGTTTTCTTAACGTGGGGGCAGCAGATCAAGCTGTAAACACAACATTAACATATTACTACATTAAAGCTATAGTCGATATGGCTTATGTGTTAGCAAACAGTTGCCTATTTACAAATCCAGCAGACATGGAGGAAATTTTAACATTTAACTTTGAGTGTTGTTTCTGTGCAAACATTCACTCTCCTTTGAGCTGGGTTTCCACCAACTCTCGAGGAAAACATCACTCTTTAGCTGCTAAACGTTCTACTATGTTCACTAGCTAGTCATGAACTTTTCTGTTTGCTATTTGGTGCTGGGAAGATAGTTATATAGATTTATTAGATAGATACAATGAAGTTGTTAGCCATAAATCCAAATCAATGAGCTGAAAGATGCTAAAGCACTCTGAGAGCTGAGGGTAACTGCAGAGTGGGATAATCATTTTCTGTGGGTTCATCACTATGAGCAACCCCTTTTACTTTACACATAGTCATTTGATGCATTGTTAATATAAATTATTGATTTCTGCAGCTTTAACAATAGTCGCTTCATACAATCTTCCTCTGTTTATTCAAAAGAAACAAGTGTTGATGAGGAACATAAAGTGTGTCACTTCCTGTGTGGCAGCCTATCAGACACCATATGTTGATAGCAAAGCCAATCAGTTTGCAGTTGATCAGTACATTATGGGAATCTAACTGGCATTTATTTATATGACAATTGCATTATTACTTTACTGGATTCCAAAGTTTCGTTCTAAAAATCCTTTTTCAGAACTATGAAACTATGGATAAAGCAATAAATAAAAGCCTGCTATATTAAAAGAAAGAGTTACAAGAAAGACAGCGAAATAGAACTTCCCCCAAAATCTACCTGTGCTCTGTAACTGCTTTGCCCTCCTTGTTGAAAAAACCTGGCCTGCTAAAAGATACTGTACAAGGCAAATGTGACTTTCTCAGGTTGCTTTCATCCTTGACATTCAAATCAAATTTGTTTGTTATCTCAGAGATGAGCCTTTTCTTTTTTGTGTGTTCCTGGTTATGTCCTGTGATTTTTTGATTGACTGTGGGGGGAGGACGATGAGGAAGACAGAAATGAAGGGAAGCAGGGGGGAGGAGGAGGATGACACAGAGCTGAGCTGCTGACAGATGTGTAGAGCTCACTGCTGCTCTGCACTGATGAGAGAAGATGAGAAAATGGAGAGATCAGTGGAGAGTGTGGAAGTGTCGAATGAGAGGGGAAAGAAATGTGCAGAACAGGAAAGGAGGAGAAAACGTCACAGTGGCCGGATACTCTCTGTCCCATCGGTCTCTACATACATTTGAATACTTTAATCAAATTCATTGTTTATTAATGTGTAAATGAAGGATATTTTTCTAAGCATTCATAATAATCTTAAAAAGAGGGACCTCCACTTCCACTTGTGATTCTGGTGCAGCACTCAGTATCCACTGTGTATTTTTATTTAACCTGTTCAGGAGCAAGTGTCATTGAGATTATAGGTCTTTCCAAGAGAGGTCAGGACAAGAAGCCAACATACAGTAAAAGTTTCACCACAATAAACACATGAAGTATCATGTCTAGGATCCTGTTACACAAAAGAGCTGAGATTACCCTGTTAAAACATACATGAAGGTATTTGAAGTCTCAGGTGACAATCCAAATAATTTAGAAACAATAGCAAAAACATTATTTCTACAATGTAACCTTAACCAATTAAACTAATGAAAACATTGACTGCTGCATTAAATTAAAGTCCACTGCAGTTTCAAGGTGGTATCTGCCACAAGACAAGCTGTTTAAAGAAAATTAATAATTGAGCAGAGACAGATTTGGTTGAATCAGTTATAAAATAATAATAATACAATCTATTGAAACTCTAACTCTGTCTTGATATCCTGAATAAATTCCTGAACGTACCATTCTTATTTATAATGTAGTTATCATAAAAAGGTAATGGAGGTTTGGTACTAATTTGAGAAAAATCTGTATATTAACAAAGAAAAAAAAGGAAGTGAACCAACACTATACATTTACTATTCACTATACAGTGTATCTAAGGTTCTCAACTCGGCATAACTGCACAGCTGTCATGAGTTCACCTGAACTCCTAAACCGCAGCTAAGTCTGTTTGTCTCTGCCGCTGTTAAACTGTCACTTAAAAAAGAGTGTAAATATGAAAAAACACAAATATCAAGCTCATGTTTTGTTTTTTAACGCCAATTTTCTTTTCGATGTCAAATGTAACTGTTGCTGATCTGGCTCGATACAGCTTTTGCTCTTGAGATCCACATAAATCCTATTAAGTCATGTCATTATCACAGTAAAAATACACCCTTAGGCTCATTTGGTTGAAATGTTTTCTTTCTTCTGAGTTTACGTGACACCAAATTTCACTTCAGATTGTCTATAGTTTAACCTGGATGAAACAAGTAATCTTCATTTTTGTGTAATCTAATAAAAACAACAAGCCCAGTGGGCTATTGTTGGTTTAGTAGATAAGCGCAAATCCACTGAAATCCTTACCTCTGTCTTCTCGATTTTAACTGAGATATTATGTAGTAATTTGAACATCCCTAACACAGAGAAAAATATTGTTGTTTTGCATAGAGATTCCTTAATTTAAATGGGATAATAAAAAAGGATCCTACAGAGATTTACTTTATATAAAAGAAAAAAAATGTTTTTGTGAATGAAATCAAGCTTACAGGGATTTGTGCTCCGTGTGTATCACTGTGTGTGAATTCAGTGCAGACATTCCTGAGTTGGTGAGATTTAGGACGAATCCTTTGTTGGGTTGTAGTCTTTTGAAATTAATGTTCAGTTAACAAAGTAAAAAAGTCTCTTTTAGTCTCTTTTGACTAAGTAAGCGATTATAATTATGGGTGAAGGTCTCTATTGCAGCAACACTTCTTCTGGCCAAAAAGATGGATGCATTTGGATAAAATCGTGTCCATTGCCAGAGAAAATGTTTAGTCCTTTAGACCTTGAGGTCTTGCAGGACCTTTTGCTCACTCACAGGGGGTTCTGGTGTGCGGTTGGTTGATTAAAAAGGGTGTGAACACATGGAGGAGATTCCTGGGTGCTTGAGTCAACAGCAGCTGTGGTTGGGGATGAAGAGAAGCTGTCCAAAGAGCTTTTTACTGGCAACTGCCTTTTCACTGTGAAAGGATGGCTCAGGTGAATGGAGTCAGTGACCATGAAGGACTCATACAGACGCTCACCTGGGGGAAAAAAACATACACACATCTACTCAAAGATACCTATACATACACAGTCATCTGGAAAAGAGATTGACACAGTTTAGTAAAGTGCATAATATGGAACATGTGCACACAGCTACACACACACACACACACACACTCACATACACACAGACGAAAAAACCACAGACACCTGGCTGGCACTGAAGCGCTGTTCTGTTTGCATACCTCTCCCTTTCTCCACTCATCCTCCACACAGCCACAAAGCCGCCATTAAAACTAGGAAAACAAAAACACAAAAAAGAGGCTAAAAGGGGGCAACAGACGGCTTCCATCCTTCTTCCACCCATCTCTCCCTTCCACCCTTTCTCTGTGTCTCTGTAACAAATGTTTACCTTCCCCCCATGAAAAGAGAGGGATGTGGACAGACAGGGTGAGAAAAGAAAGAAATCTGGCAGAGGGGAAGGGAGCCAAGGCCTTTAAAGTCTGCCACAGAGCCGTGACAAAAGCCTCCTAATCTCAGTGTTGTCTTTCGGCCCCTTTTTCTCCCCGCACATCCTGCCAAGTGTGTGTGTGAGTGTGTGTGTGCAGAAGAGAGACAAACAGAGGAAGAAAGTCAGAGTCAGTGTGTGTTATGCGAGCAACAGTGTGTGTGTGTATTTGTTTGAGAAAGTAGTAAAAGGCAAAGCAAGCTGGTGTGTGTTTGTGTGAAAAGAGATTGTGTGTGATAAGGAAATTTTGTGAGTGTGTGTGTGTGTGTGTGTGTGACAGGAAAGGAATCTTTCCACAGCCGTGCTGACATCACTCAAGCATGCATGGGACAGTTGGAGGAGGCCGGGCCCCTTCAAAGGCAACAGGCTGCCTTCACATGTGAGATGCCTGTTTAAATGTGTGCACGTGTGTGTGTGTGTGTGCGCTCCAGGTCACCCATCCTCACCTGTTCCTTTTTGATTCATAAACCGCCCCTATTCAGCTCTCTTCTAAAATGCAACAAAAACTGCCTGTGGGTGTGTTTTTGTGTGTGTCCAGTAATTCCGCGATCTCATCCTTTCACCCTCTTCAAAAGCAGCAGATGTGAATAGACACGTGTGTGTGTGTGTGTGTGTGTGTGTGTGACCTCCTGAGTGTTCCTTCCTCATCCTGTCGATCCCTATCAGAGGCAGCTGTGGTCCAAAGGCCTTCACACACAGCAGAGGAATGCAAACTGCAGCTATCACGAAACATAAGAGGCTGAGATTGACTATAGTGCCATCTACAGGCCGATCAATTTAGTGTTATATTAATTAAACTAAATATCACTAAGGGCTGGGTGATATGACTGAAATGATATCAACATATAAATAAGAATATAATATACAGTATAATATAGTATGGAAAATATATGCAAAATCACATATAATGATTAAACTAATTGTCAGTGCAATAACCCTGTTCCGCTCAGTACCTGCGTAAAAGATTCCTGCCAGGATGTCCCATGTAATGACTCACTAGGATGCTCAATGTGACCCCTAAGAGCCCAGGCACGCATACCAAAGAGTAACGGACCCTTCATCTTCATAGCGTTTGCTTTTGTGGCATGTCACAAGAAAACAATTTGAGAAGTCAAAAAATAAATAAATAAATCAAAATTAAATAAACATCAACAATTTATCTTGCAACCCACTGAGGGGCACTGCTCTTGATCATTAATTATAACTGATGCATGAGGTAAAAATGGTTTATGGTGGATCATCAAACTGCTATAAAAGTGGATGCTAAAAGTACAAAACCTTATATGCTTACTGTAAAATACTCACATTATAATAAGCGTTTGGTGGAGTACAAGTATAGAAATAAGACATTCTGAAGTTAATCCTCCCTGGTGGCCCTGAACAAAACATCTTTTTGAGTTTTTTTCACCTACATTTTAAACAGTAAAGGTGATGGGATCATAGATTATACACTGTAGGCCTGCACAGGAACACTTTCTGTACACCCCAGAAAGACAAATAGCTCCAGTGTGAAATCATTTAGTTCATGTCGTGTCTTGCCTAGAGGGGATTACACATCCAGCACCAAAGGTACAAGACTGAAATACTGAGTGACAAAGTGTGAAATCTGGATCAGATTAAGAGAGAAGCTTCTCTCTCTCTCTCTCTCTCTCTCTCTCTCTCTCTCTCTCATACACACACACAGAGATTAAGATGGAGAGACTGAGAGAAAGAGAGGCAGAGAGGGAGGGAGGGGTAGACAAGTTGTGGGAACACGCTGCTGAATAATTACCACTGACATCAGAATAGTTTTCTTTAGCTCTCTGAAGTGGTAGGGCTCATTTGTACAGCCTGGAGCCATGCAGAGGTGTGTGTGTGTGTGTGTGAGTGAGTGTGTGTGTGCAGAGGAGAAAGTAGGAGAGGGAGAGATATAAAGAGATGAGAAGCTGTCTGAGTGCATGAGAAAAGAAATGTGTGACTTTATTTAAAAGTGCAATATTACTGTAACTGTGAGAGATACGACACCAGAGATGCCCCACTGAGTGTGTGTGTGTGTCCATAAAGAAGAGATTATTCTTATTTAGTCTTCTCCCTGTCAGCGTGGGACTCCATGACAGCTTAGTCTGCTCCAGGGAGTCATTTCTCTCTAAGTGGACCTTTTAAAAAACAGGAAACGAGTTCAAATCCCACTGAAACACAGGAGGATCAGGCCTACTGACTCTGTACAATACCCTTTCACTTCACGCACACACACACACACACACAGGCTAATAAGTGCCTGAATGTAGCGTGCATGCAGAACACACACACACACACACAGTCACACCTGAGCCCTCTTCAATAGACACCATTCACCACCCTGACAACTGGAGACAATAGAGGCAGAAATGCAGGTCGACAAAGAGAGAGTCGACCTGTCTGAACACATCTGGCCGTCCTCGCCACCCGCTTCACCGCATCAGCTTTTCCTCGCAAGGGATGACTTCAGGTGATATCATGTTTCTATTCGGCTACACTTTGCTTTGCCTTCACTTGCAACTGTTTTGTAATAAGATTTGAGAGTGAAATAAGTCGTGTTGCTGAAGTTACATGCAGCAGGCCGAGCTATTGTTGAGGGAAGTAGCTGGCTATATCGCTGCCTGAAGGCTTTCTTGATGTTACTGCAGCATTCTCTGTCAGCCTATAAGTATAGTCTTCAAGAATTCAGTAAACAGACTTTTTTTTTTCGTGAACGTAATCTTTGTAAATTGAACAGGTGCTGGTGCAGCAGAGTGAGTGTCACGTCATTTTATGCCTTTGGCTAGAGAGGCTTGTTAGGCTCTGTGGGTTGAGGCCTGCAGGTCGATTAGTGAAAGTAATTCACTTTCAAGACAACACGGCTTAACAACTCTAACTCTACAGAATAACCTGGCCTGTGACCACATACCAGAAAATGTGCATTATGTTTGGATAAATACAGTATGATGACCCAAATACCAGGATGATCAAAATACTTTAATATACTGTGTACCACATTTAATTCCTCACCAACACGGCTCATGTCTTTTTTTCATCAGTTTAATTGATTGTGAGACAAAAGGAACTTTCAGTTCAACAACACACCATCTGAGTGCAGCCATAAACACACAAACTGGCTCATTTTAGGTTGCGGCAGACATAAATGCCTCTCATGTCGGTGGCCAGGTGTAATTCTTCTAAATGCTTCATGACGTGTGTGTGTGTGTGTGTGTGTTTGTTAAGGAGGACAGACCAGGGAGGACATGGAGTGTCTGAAGGAGGAGAGAGGTTTCAAAATGGGAGTCTTCCATCCAGAACTCTGGCCGTATGAAATATCTGGGGTCACAGATGTTCTTGGAAAACTTCTGGGAGAGGAGAAGAGATGAAAATTCTGTTTACTTTCTTTTATTATTGTCAACAAATGCCATGGAATGACCAAAACCAACACTGCGTTAGTCTGTATCTTAATACTTTACCCATCTTTAAAATTATTATTTTATAATAAGTATTTAAAGTCTTTAAATAATGTCATTGAATAAAGCTATTAGAAGCAAAACTGATGTAGGTGGTCTGCTCAAAACTTTGCTTTGTTGTAATTTATGAGTATATATAAATATATAGATGCATTTGCAGCCTCTTTGTGATGCCTTTAACGAATAAAATGTGTCACCTGATTGTGTTTGAGTGAGCTGAATGGCTGGTCAACGTGTTCTGACTGGACGATCTGTGAGAGATGGTACCTAAACACAACCCCAGAGAGAACCAACATTAATTCTTAACACAGGTTGTACAGACACAATGGTTCATAACAATTTAAATGAAATAAGATATTGATTATAGGCTTATGTGTCTCTTCTTCCATCATATGAGCTTGTTGCAAGTTTCATTTAGAAAATCCCCCAGGAAGACAAGGTATATGGGTGAGTCATCTTCCAGAGGAATTAGTATCTCACATTCTACACTTCACACAAACTTAGATGAACTTAAAACACCTACAGCATGTATACAACCCTCAGCTACAGAGAGCGCTATAGTAAATGACACATGTCATCCTTACCTAGTAATAACAATAAATGAAATATTCATAGCATTTTGAACAGTCCAATGAATCTGCTGCTGGTTAAATATTATGGTTTTCTTCAATACAATATTTATTTACTTAACCAAACACACAGGTGATGGTGAGGATCTACACAATCCTAATAACATATGAAGGCTGTCACCTGATTTATCTGCCACAATGGAGGTCAAATCCTTTAAGAGATTAAATAACATAATCAAAGAGAAGGAGCTCAGTAGGAGTTATCCTTAACACAACAACAGCCAACATCTGCATAGGTTTAATCATTGTGGGTGGTCAACCATGGAGTCCATAAGCCCCAAACAAGACTTGGTTGTCAGATGATTATAGTGCAATTATGTGGCAACTTTAGATGCATACCTTTGGCATAGTGCCAGGCTTACATACATATTAAGGTACGAGGGGCTGAATTTACTGGTATGATATATTATGCATTAATGTAATGAAAAAGATAGAGAGGAATTGCCAGAACAGAACATTTCTCCCTGTAGTGAGTACCAAAAACAAAAGTTT
The DNA here is from genome assembly GCA_036024295.1 of Nannoperca obscura. NCBI lineage: Eukaryota > Metazoa > Chordata > Actinopteri > Centrarchiformes > Percichthyidae > Nannoperca > Nannoperca obscura. Next base: position 7,021 of record JAVQJL010010568.1, on the reverse strand, counting down.
TATGACAGGCAGAGCAAAGCACATACCCATTTGTCCATATTGTAGAGGACTCATTAATGACACTCTGGGGGCCGTGTTAGGCTGAAAGACAGAGACACAGAGAGAAACAGGGTCACAAATCAGGACTTTTAATTTGCTTGGTTTTCAATACTTGTATTCTTCATGTACTCAGGTGAATGTCAAGATACTGTACAACCTTGACCGAGCTCATACATAGATCAAATTGTATAGCAGAAATGGAGGGTGAAATAATAAAACCTACTTTCCTGAACAAACTCCTTTCTTCCACCTCCATGTTTTCATTGCTGCAAGACAAGAGCGCACACTTCAGTGGGGTCAGAACTTTTTAAAACAAGCTAAACATCTAAACACAACATTTATAGTTTCATTCAGATGAAGACAGACATTCACTATTTGAAATACTGACATTTACTTCTGAGGAGAATGCAAAAACAATTTCCCCACACACTTTGTAAATGGAGCATAAGTTGATCATTGGAAACTTATAACTGTACAATGAGATAATTCCATGCTTTTATTTTGCATTCATAAGTCATAATAATGCATAATGCATAATGCAATCATTTCAGTAGTAATTTCTTGAAACCTGTTCAAGAAAAATTTTCTAAACAGATAAAGTTTAATTATTTTATGCATTTATTTGTTTTACGGCAAAAAAACAGTTGGGATTAATAGTTTCTTTGTTATAATATATATTAAATCTTTCTTTATAATGTTATTGTAATAAAAACATTATTATTATATTTGTCCAAAACTGCAATAATACTGCAAATGGGGTTGATATCCGTGATCCATCAGGTATACTGCTTTCATTCAGTCGAAGAAAAAACTGGTGAATTATTAAAGTCACGCAGCCAATCAATCCTGTGTCAACAGTGTCTAAGAAACCCAATAGGGAATCCTGACTAAACCCCAATGAAGCTTAGCTTATTCAGGTGTGTGTGTGTGTGTGTGTGTGTGTCTGTGTATAGACAGCCGCAGGGCAGGGCAAGCTATACAGCAGCTAAAGCTAACATAAGACACTGGGGCTGAACCCAGGATATAGCTTGTTTGCTCTGTGAAATACCTCCTACATTCTCTCTTTCTCGCTCTTATGGTGAAAGTTAATGAGGGGCAGAGAAAAGAGAAACAGGGATGGAGATGGGGCGAAGAAAGTGCAAATCAAAGATTAACATAGAAAACGGTTAAAGATGTTCAGAGATACAGTGAACAGTTACAGAGGGACAACACTCACACATTTGTTGTTGAGGAGTGTCTTGAGAGGGACATGGGGGAGTTATACGGGATCTGCAGGACTGACACCAAAACACAAACATTACCAACCGCCATATACTATCAATGACCATGACACATTAGTGGTCATGCAGAGAATGTATGAAAACACATGGTACAGTGGCAAGACCACAAAGACGTGACTTGAGACAGTTTTATGGTTAGTCAGCAGAATAATTGCAACCATTGTCGCAAGAGTTTCTGGTCTTACTACATAAGCCTGCTACCCACACTTTCTTACTCTTATTACTGAAATAGTTTTGTGGAACAGACATTATGCATCAAGTAATAGTCTGGAACAATTCTTAATGTTGAATCCTAATATATGCAATTTTGGAGACGTGATCTTTCTGTGCTACTTTGTCCTCGGATGTGAGTCTGGTGTCAAAATACTTTTTCTACTATTTAGAACTTTTCTCTTGCCCTGTCCCCAGTTTTGCAGTCTTTGGTTGTTCAATTTTAGTAACTGATTTAGTGATTGAAGTTATATCACTGTGACTTTTACTATAGACAACAGTATGAAGAATACTGAATAGGAACAATCTTGTGTTTTTGGCCTCAGCCTTGACTCGGTCTCGATGCTGACAGAATGAGGTCCTGACTCGGACTCAAGACCATTTGGACTTGACTTGGATTTGTCTTGGATTCACCTTATGTGGACTTGACTACAGCCCTGCTTTGAGTAGAGTACAATATAATACTGTCTATTATTAATAACATTAATGCTCCTTATCTTCATCATCATCATCAGCTTGGATCTCGGCACTGATGACAGCAATAATATAAGTGAACAAAATGTTAGCAGCATAGGAACACGAACTAAATACATGTACAATTATTGCATAGTATAATAAAATTATAATATTTATGAAAATGGGAATGGCAGTTCAGGGTGTTTCAGATTAAATAGATGCCATATGTCTGCCAGAGAGACACAGGGACATTAAATTATTAATTGAATTGTTGTTTACCTGATTTATGTCCATGTGGACTACGGGAACCGCGGCTCATCTGAGGCACTGATGAAACTCTGCCACTGAGTCAAAACAGTAATAAACAAGGTTAGTCAGGTCCAACAACAACAGACATAGCTGCTTGTAACATAGTTGTTGGTTTGTCTCCTAATGATTCTCTCTTCAAGGTGTGCTCAAGCCAGACATCTGTTATGAGAATCAGGGTCAGATGTTTTTCTTATAGAGTCTACCTTTAGTTCACAGAACATTTAAATATGACTTAGCTGCAGTACTCATGGATTAAAGGTGAATGATTTAGAGTTCTATGAGGATAAAACAAATATTTTCTTACACTGTAGGCTGTAATATTTGTTGAAATCACTCTTCAGATACTTATCAGTGTTATACCAGAACTTGCTGCACTTAAATACTAAAATACTACTGTGGTAATACTTTTTAACAGGCCACTAGTAGATGTGCCAGGAGTGACACCTAGTGAGAGGTGATGTATAACAGCCAGCTTGTTGTAAATAACTTCCTATGCTAAGATGCTACCAAATAAAAAACACTTTGGAAAATAAAACATATATATAATCCATGATAGTCTGGTTTGAGAAACAGATAATTACACAACACAGTGGCTGCTACAGATAAAATTTACAAGCATTAACAAACTGACTGCCTTGTAAACATTTTGAATAGAGTTATATATATATCTTAAGAGATCTCAAAGTTTGGAGAACAATACAATATGCAATACTAAGTAAAATTGACAGGTTTTAGGATGGGTTACTCATCTTTTAATATCAGAACATCAGCATCTGATTTTAATGATTATATTTAATAAGTATCCGCTCTATGCAGTACCTCTTTTGCTGAAGGGAGCTTTCCAGCTGAGTAATGTAGGCCCTCTGTTCAGTCAGCTTCCTTTAAAGAGAAAGAAATAAAACAATTTTCACAAACTTCAGTTTAGAACTATGTATGAAAATGCCTTATAAACTTGTGGTTTAACTTACTTGGTCATCTGCTGCATTTCTTGCTTCATCTTGACAAACGACTCTTCTAGTTTCTCATTCTGTAATTGATCAAATGGTTAGTGATGCACTAGTACAGCGGGTGTGACTATTTTATACTGTAACTAGTGCTTTATCTATTTTAGTAGGGAGCAAATAGTACAGGAAACTAATTAAATCACACTTTCAACATAGTTTGTTAATTTTGTTAATTAAAAATAATTGTCAAAAGTTTTCTACAGAGCAAAATTAATGGAATAGCACTGAACCTCAAAAATATAGTCCATTACCTGCCAAATGAAGAAAAGCAAATCCTCAAAGACACACACACACACACACACCTACAAACATCCACTGTTACAACATAAATGTCTCTCACCCTTTTCTGATAGTGAGTCAACAGGCTCTTTTGATGTGCTGCCTGGAACATTATAACCTGACAAAAGGAAAGAAACACTGCTATGTGAAGTCTGCACTAATAAGTAATATTAACATATTGAACTCTATAAAACTGCTTTATGAGTAAACCATCGTAAGCTGACTGAGACTTAAATGCTGATAAGTTAACAGTTAATAAGTCTTTTCTAATATTCTATAATGTGAAGCTAGAAAATGACCAAACTTTTTTGATATCCGCAAAGTGTTTGTTTGCCACAACATCGATGTTGGAGAACAGGGACTTCACCTCTGAGCTGCTCTGAAACAAAGACATTTCACATGACTTTAATGACAGCAGGATTGTAAAATAATATCCATATAAATCAATGATATGTTTCTAAAGGTATAAAGTGTGATGTTATCCCACCCAAAGATGCAATTTAATGAGTAGAAAGATGCTTACATTTTGAGAGAGTGGTGATACTTGGCATTTGGCATTGCATATTAAACACTCGCCTTGTTTGCCTGAAAGAAAAAATTACATATAGACAAATAGACAAATGACAAAGAAATGAATAAAATTCATAGTTCATACTAAACAGAACACATGTTGATTCTAAATCCAATAAAGCAACCGAACAAAGTCCTTTCGCCTGACACCCAGTATTAATTAAGTACAACCCCTGGGTCTAACCATGGAAGCCAGAACAAATTAAAATATAATCAAACTCTTGAGAGTTTTGAGATTAGACTCATCAGGAACAGACCCTGGGCTTGTGAATATAATCAGTGGCTCCCAAAGTGGGACCAAGGGACCTCCAGGAGTACTTCAAGAGGTCCCATATCCACTGTTGAAACAAATTTAACGCTTATTTAATTTGAGGACATAACGAGAAGCACCCACTGACATGAGCATGACTGTATCAGAGATTTTACTCTCTCTGCTGTAACACAAAAGTCCAAAGACTAATATTAAACCTAATAAAATCTCAAATTTGGTTCCTCAGGGAGAGGTTGTTTAATGGGGGACCTGTTTGTGTCTTCCGGGAGGGCTTAGGCATGGAAATGTTTAGAAGCTCCTTGTACAACTGTTGTAAAACTGAGTCATCAGCTCTGCAATATCACTTGAAATCCAACAGATGTCCCTGTCTAATCACACTTTCACACTGCCTGTATAATAAGAACTGAATACGGGGCTGGTGCTGCCGCTCAGCCTTTCTTCAAATTGTTTCCAAATTGTGCCCAAAAAGCATTTTCCCAAAGGTCACCATTGTAAAAGGACACCTCGAACTTCAAACAAGGTCGATTATGACTCTTTCTATTAGGTATTTTGATCCATGGATGTTTGATATTTGTAAAACTTTCCTAGAGCTTAGAAAAGCTGTTTAAACAATGTAAAGTCTTTGGACCGAGGTGGAATTCGCGTGCGGGGGCAGCACTCTACTGCGCATATTCAGTGGTCAAGAAACTTTTAAAGTTCATCTTTACAAAACAAGAAAAACATGTATTTATTTAATAAGAAATTGAATCTTCTATTAGAAGAGTAGTATAACCAAAGATGACATTATTGATTGATTTGATTTTTTGGGTTTTATTGATTAGTGAAAATGCCAATATTTATATGTTATCTTTGGTTTTACTAGTTAGAAAACAGAAGATAAAAAAAAATATTTAAAAAAAATATTTCATTATTAAAAAAACACACATTTTGTTGTTAATGTAAAGAATGTCTAATATATGGCGCTAATTACATAGAAATGTTTATATTCCCTTACTTAATAAATGCTTTTCCTGTTTTGGTAAAGAATATCTAATATATGGAGCTTATTTTGTAATTCATTAACAAAAGAAACTGGTAAAGCGCTTGCATTGCTTGAATAAAGTAATTGTAACAATTTTTATGTAATATATGTCTTTGTATGAATTTTTTAGGCTTAATTTTAATCAAATCTAAATTAAATCAAATTGTGATGGACCACTAGATTTTGGTAGCATTGTAAAAGTCACACAAAACATATTTTATCAATATGTATTTCTAAAGACACGTTCCACTTAACATAAAGAGTGACTTTAATTGAAGCTTTAAGGGTTCATGCGCAGAACAAATCGGGTGACAGGTGTCGTGCCAAGTGAAGTCCCACTGCCAGATTCCGTATCCCCTGTCCATGGTACAGCGCGTTCATTCGACAAGAGTTGAGCTACGACACTTGCTCGAAAATGGAGCTGACTTACATTACTTTGTCATCATATGTTACTTTTTGAGAAGCTAGATCCAGTCCCATTATAATTAACTATATAATTATAACATGTATCCAAGACAAACCCCCTGTCACAGAAAGTCTCCCCCCTCTATAATGCCCAGATGATGTCCTACAATCAAGTGTTTTGTAATGTATATATGTCAGATCACTACAAATAACCATGGTGATTTTAGAGAGGTTTCCTCTTTCCTAGCCAAAGTTATAGAGGGGATACTTTCTGTGGCAGCCTGGCTGCCAGAAAAAGTATCCCCCCTCTATAATACACAGATGTATACAGGGGATACGGAATCTGGCAGGGGGACTTAACTTGGCACGACACCGTTTTGCCTGATGCCAGGGGCCCCAGCTACCAACCTCTAGCAACCACAGCAGCTAGCACCGGCTGGGACGTCCGGCACCGGGTTGCCGGCGCCCTAGGCCGTCCACCAACCACAGCTGCTAGCTTCGGCATGGGGCGTCCGGCACCGAGATTCCGCTCCGTCAGTCGTTTTTTGGGGGGTTTTTACTATGCCACCTCAGCCTCTCACTTAATTCAAATCATGGGCCGCGGGTCCTCACAAGCATACCAACGTTACATCCGGTCAGATTCCAAAGATCTTAAATCGGCTCAATCTCTTCTCCAGTATGGGAGGCTTTTTGGGGGTTCATCTTACCACGGTGCACTTCCCCACGAAGCTTCCCCAAACCATCATCACAAATTTTACATTTGACATGTACCTCTGTTCAATAAATCTTTCAAACGTATCAAATGGATGGTGTGTTCCTTGTTAGTGAAGTGTCGCTATTTAGCAGAATTTCGGGAGCAGGAACACACCACCATTACGTTAACCACGTCACTAAGCCATTTCCACATAAATACCATACATAACCATCCCTTGTTTCGCTCTCGCTTACCGCGCCCCACCCGCCCATCCCTTTTCGTTCGTTTTTCCTGTTCTTTCTCTTCTTTCTTCTCTATTCTCTTGGTAGGGTCCTGAAGGGGGTTCGTCTTACCTGGGTGCCACGACGGACTTCCCCACGAAGCTTCCCCAAACCATCATCACAAGTTTTACATTTGACATGTACCTCTGTTCAATAAATCTTTCAAACGTATCACATGGATGGTGTGTTCCTTGCTAGTGAA
>JAVQJL010010567.1:0-11423 GCA_036024295.1 Nannoperca obscura | reverse complement strand
CGCTGTGGGGTCTGGATCTGTGGTTGCTCCTGCTGCCCCTGTGTTCCTGCTCAACCGCCAATGTTGCTATTACTGTTATACTGTACTACTGTATGTTCTCCTTCCTCCTGCTCTCTCTCTCCTGGAGAGATCCTCCAACTGGGCCTGACAACCACTTAACCCACCCAGACCAAGGATCTGTTACTTATCTGTGTTTGCATTACTTGCTGCATATTCTACAGTGACCGCTACTAATATACATATGTACTACCTGTCATATTAACAGGTATAATGCTCACCACTTTCATCGTGTTGGTTAAAGTACATCTGAGACTGATGGGAATGTCATGAATTTGACAAATGTCAAAAACCAAAGTAGCCTATGGGTCAAAATCAAAATTTTCCCTAATGAATGAAAAAGTTGGGAGGTAACAATTTTTATAATTAATCCTCTGGGGAATATCTGTACTGAATTTCAAAACAACTCATCCAATAGAGGAAAAGTCAGGAGTTCACCAAAGTCATTGGGATTCGTCTTCGTCTTTACAAAATATCACAATCCATTTGATAGTTGTCGAGATATCTCAATGTGGACACAGACAACTGAGTCCTCTTTGCAACAAAAGTAATGTCTACCAAACTAGCATTTCCAGTCATTTGTTAGTTTATTAGGACTAGATTCTTGGCTTTGAAATGGATTTGAGACAAGATGAACTAGCATTGGTGGTTGGCAGAAATAATCAGCGTGCTGTCATGTCACTACACTCTGTCCTGTTCCATTATAAAATCCCAGTCAAATGGCGATCTGTTTCTAGTTTTTTTTCTCAAGCTTGATAAACCTGGGGTTTGTTTGGTAGCAGAAAATATAGCTATTGAGCTCTGCTTATTCAAGATCGAGGGGATCAGATAAAGCTGGAGACTTGTTGCTGCTCCTGGGATAAAATCAAAAACAAGATCAGTCTAGTGACTTCTCAGTCTTGGTGGATTCTGGGTTCTGTGGCACCGAGTCAATGATAGCCATATCCACTTGTCTTTGAATTGAGAAAACACCTTAGTTATGGTGTTTTCTCAATTTTATATAGTGTGAGTTATATATAATTTAAAACTGTGTAAAATGTTTAGTGTACTGTGAAATCAAAAGGTCCAGTTTTTTATTCATATAGTGTGATGTGTCACCTCCATCTCTGAGGTCATTCCCTGTCCTCAGTTTTGCTTTGAGCACCCCACCCTTTTTCAGCAGATCTCTCTGACAGTCAGACTTTTAACTTAGAAACTCATATCTCAGGCACTTGATCCTCCGAAGGACACAGCACACAGTTCCAAGTTTCCAAGTTCATCCATAGAAAGTTGCCATACATTGGTGTAAAAATGCAGATAATACCAGTTTATAAGTTGCATGCAACACAGTCCCAAAAAAGTTGTGACGTTTGGAGAACTGGCAGACATAATTCATGCTCTAAGTAAAATGTTTCAGTAACTCCCTGAGATTAACAGCATATCCAGGCTGCTAACAAGAACAAACATTGAAGTATTACTTGCATCCCGCTCTACTTTCATTCATTTTATTAGTTTATATGATATATTTACAGATGACAGATCACCACTGAGTGCAAATGTGGCAGGTACAACATGCTCATGCGATATTCCCCAACTTTGTTTGATAGTGTCAGAATTCAGCAATAAACCACTGACAATAGATTGTGGGATAAGGCTGTGAAGAAAAAACTGATGGCTCCAAATACTGGCAAAAGAAGGTTGTATTTCTCAGCTGCATTGGGAGAGTCCTTTGGAAGTGAACGGGCCTTGTCAGTACCTTGTGACAGTCTACAAATGTGGGCTTCAGAGGATCCAGCCCCACAGCTATGGGTACTGTGCTCCCCAGAGAGGGTATCAGTGCATTCCTGCAGTGGTGAATGATGGTGCAGACGTGATCCTTTGCTAAGATACTACTGGATGTGTTCGGCTATGATGGCACTTAGTCAAGTTTTCGGATTTACAAAGAAAATGAGAACATCTACTGATCCATGACTCCATTATTTCTGATCTTGCTTCAACTCTTGTTAGGCACACAGCTTTCAGTATGTGCTGTGGACTGTGAGATACAATGTAGTCCTGTGTCACAGCACTTTGTACAAAAAATAGAATTAGAACGGCAAAGAATTTTAAGGATGAGAGCGGGTGTTCAGTCTGCCATTGGTTTATTCATTTCCTATTTTGTCAGGGTGATTGCCAAAAATAAATTCAGGCAGGAATTTACACTTTACTAATGGGATTTAGTAAGTTAGAATTACTAATATTTTACACTAGAATGATCAAATACAAATACATTATTAGTCTGAAATATGTTATATAGTTTGTTTGTTGTTGATTTTGCACATATCTCTAGAAAATGCATTGTGATATGAATTTAATTAGCATGAAAGGTACAGCATACATATATTTTGTCTGTCAGCCAGAAAACCTAAGTCTCAGAAGGCAAATGTCTAACACAGCTCTTGTCAAAATCAATGCAGTAGCTGCCCTTTCTCAATCTCCCACAGGTGCCACATAATTCAATGGCATTCTCTGAAAACTGTGCAGCATATTGGCAGACCTGATACACATGGTGTACTCACAGTCACAGCTCACCACTAGCAATGACCTTAACCTGTATGCATTGAAGCATCTTACTGTAGTTCTTTGCAGATAAATGCCAGTTGTCGGAAGGAGTCTGTTTATGGCATCTGATTTTGAGAGACAGACACAGAGGCAGCAAGACGGACTGGTTAAAGAAATGCTCCAGTATCATTATTGTGGATGAAAAGGGAATCTGGATTTTTACCTGTATGAAATATAAGTTTTGAAAATTTCAAAGATACAGTTTTCTGCTTATCATTTGTTCTAACCATTGCTACAATTAACACCACAGGAAATACTGGACAAGCCTTCCAGGCTTTGCCCTGGAATGTACTGAAATACTTACAGTTTTGTGTTTGCACTTTTGTTGGGCAATAAGAAACACAAACATCAGTGTGCTTAACTTCTCACAATGATAAATGGTTCCTTTTTTTGTTCGACAACAACAAGTTGTGATTAGGCCTGTTTAATAGATAATGGGATGAGTACTGGAGAATGGGAGGGGACTGATTTGATAAATACATTTTGGCTGTTGATAAACAGGAGAGAATTCCTTTCAGCATTGCTTATCTCTAATACAGACAAAGGCTGATGACTGTTAAAGGCTCCACAACACTGCCACCACTTGAACCATGGTTAGAGTTCAATATCTTGATTCATAGGGAAATAAAGGAAATAATTGTACTTTGGTCTTTACTTACTTTACCATTGCTATTTTTAACTGGATAGATAAATAAACCCTACAGCCAGTCTGCCACAAAACATTCCTTCATCAGCAGGTGAATAATCATGGGCATAGTACTTTTTGCATATTGAATCATGTATAGCTTTCCAAGCCTGTTTCTTGCAAGTAACAAATACTTTTGGAAGTATTGAAAGGAATAATACAGATAATCCACTGACATAACGATTAGGGAGTCACCCTGGACTCTAGGAGGTCAAACCTTGAATGATGTCTTTACTCAAGCCTTTGATTACCTGGCAGTTAGATTAATGAGCTTCTGACTCATGTTTGAAATATATAACCTTGATACAATTAGAATATACTGTACTGAACTTAATGTGAGGAATGTAATATAATCAGTGCCATCGTATGATTTCTACACTGACCAGAGAAGCAACTCATTCAAATAAAGAACTCCCAACTTCCATGTTTCATGCAGCCTGGGATCCACACCTGTAATGTACAGTGGCAAGCATTGTTCTCATATTGCATATAATTTCCACTCTCTTGTGTCTTTTAACTGTTCAGCCAGTGGCCCGTTTCCACCAGCTCAATATGGCTGACTATCTGAGTGATTGGCTCATTTATTCCTCCAATGTGCATCGATTTTGTTCTGACACAGCTGCAACCCCTCGTCTTGGAGCCCTACCTTGGACATATCCCTTTAATAGTGCTCTCCCATGTCACATTTCTGAATGGATGGGATCCATAATAGTAACATTTCTATGCTACTTACTTTAACAGATGCCCCCTTAGATATGGAACCTCCCAACATTACATTTGGGGACTGGTGTCTATGCAGTGAAAATGTGCACAGACACAATGCATCAATGAGGAGCACCAGTGATCTCTGATCCTGTCTTTGAGATTTACCTGCTGTTTTGCTTCAGGGTATGTGACATTATGTCACAGGTCTGCTATTACAGACAAAAGAGCTACACAATTATACTTCTTTTTAGTTACCAACAGTGGGTGACACATAATATGTTGATGCCTTATTATTTTCTTTACTTTGTCTATTATGAAGAAATCTACAAAGGGTTAAGCCTATTATAAAGCAAGATCCAGTAGGAATAGGAACTCTTGAAACCTCTGCAAAAAAAACCCCAAAAAACTGTAGTTTAACATTCAACAAAATAGGTGGTGTAAGTCATGTTGGAATAATAATAATAATTTCAATTTCATATGTATAAATCAACATAATAATAATAATACAAAAAAACATTTAAGGTTCAGATTATATAAGAACATTTGGGCCAAAGGGAATGACACAAGGCATTCCCTCATCCTTTATTTCTGGGCAGAAAGTGAAATTTACTAAGTCAAGTAAATATCCTGTGTCTTTGTTCTATTTTCTGTTAATCAATCTCAAAATTAACTATGAAAGAGGAGTTACTGTTTCCATCTGATGTTTCATGTTAATTTAACTTGACCATTTATCAGTCCTATTAAAACCCATAAAATGTGAAACTGTATTAACTTTTTGTAAAGATCTGCTTATAAAAATGGAGGAGGTCAGAGGAGAATCACCAAGACATATGTAAGATGGCACTGTATGTCATATCACAAAGAACACATAGTCTCAAGATAGTTACAGGTACATTAAAGTTACTTAGGTTTAGATCTGGTACAGCACACAATGTGTGAATCTTTTCCAATCGCATGGACCAACATCCCTGTCACACCTACAGGCAATTTAGAGTCCTCAATTAACCCACATGGACATGGGGAGAACATGCAAACTCCAAACAGAAGGGCCCCAGCCAACCAGTGGGTCAGAATAATAAAACCCTCTGTGAAATGTTGTTAAAAGACATTAAACAATGCAAACAATGCACATTTGTACATTTATGATAAAAACAACTATCCCTGTGGCCAAGGGACAGTTGAATCTTCTGACTGGGAAAGAAGCTGGGTGTGGAATAGAATAGAAAATTATTCTGACTATTATCACTTTCATCAGAGCTAACTCTGGCCTCTCTGGGGCCTTAAAAAACTCCTGCTATCTGTCATGGTCTTGACAACATTTGAAATGCCACTTTGACATGGGTGTCCAGGGCCCTTGGGAAGTGTGGCAAACCTACGCAACTAGGACGGGGTATATACTCAAGACATCAATGAAATGAACCAATGCTCAGGAGAGTCTCTTCCTACGTGACATTATCATAGATGTGTACATGATGGGATAGGAAAACACATGCATGACCAGAGCATTTGATGCCAGGTGTGATCAAGAGGAGACCCAACACACAAATCTACTAAAATGGATGAAGATCTGTCTTTCACACTCTCATTACTTAGCACAAACATGTGTTAGAGAGGATTGAAAACCAGACAGTGAAAGCATACATTAACAAACAAAGCTTACTCATTGTTATCAAGTTTAGGGTTTGATGGCCATTAATGCAACAATGCAACCAATACAATACAGTTAACTGATTAGATAAAAGTACACCAGCTGGTCAGAGAGGGGAAGTGGCAAAAAAGTACATCTCTCTTACTGATAAACATATAAACTCCTGAAATCTAGGCTTTGGAAATTAAATTAGCAGACAAGAATGTGTTGCTTTCCTAAGGATCTACTGACTTAAATGTATGCAGCCATCCAACTGATTACAAAATATTGCTGCTTTTAACAACATTGCTGTTTTATTAATATAATAAATAGTTTGATAGTAAGCTCACGTTGGAGCATCTGAAATGACAAGAGGCCGAGCTGACAGCCCAACAGGCACATCAGTGTCAGGTCTATGACAGCTATTCCTTGTTATACCCGGTCGAGGGCCTTTCCCTGATCTGCCTGTCGGGAGTTTCAAAGGTATGCACACAAAGTAGCCAATGTTGAGCTTGCTGACTGTGGTCTTTTTCAAGTAACTTGCAAAGCACAGATTGAACATGTGTTCCATCCGATGTGTTTAACTCCATGAAAATGTTGTTGAGTTTTTTACTATATGACCAGTCAAATAGGAAAGACGTTATTTTCTATGCATTGCAGAGAATAAAGTGCAGTTGTCACACACTTTGATAAGTATGCAGGTATGAGTTAGCAAATGAGTATTATTTATCCATATATATATATATATATATTGACTGCGCAGTAAAAAGTGAACCTCATTGGGGGAAAAAGTATTTTAAAATTCAGTAAAATTGTCTTTGTTTTCTTTTTTAGTTATGGTAGCAACATGGCTTTCGGGATTGCAGTGTCTGTGGTCACATCTACAAGATGGATTAGCATGGATTTTGGTAAAAAAATCCGATGTCCCAAGAGAATGAAGCCTACTGACTTTGGTGGTTCCCTTAGTTTACCTCAAGTGCCACCATGAGGTTGACATTTTTTGTTTTTAGCAAAATATGTCTATTTAAAAACAAACAAACATTAAAGATTTCAAAAGGATTAATCCATTTAATTTTGTGATTTTCTGAAATTTCATCTAGTGCAATCATAAGGTAAAAATGTAAATGTGTCTAATACTGAGACCAAATACCTAAAATTAATGACATTGTCATCAGTCTCAACCATATTGTGTTTAGTGCTTCTTTGTGTAGGTGAAATGAACTATATAGAAATGACTAGTTCATGCCTGAATTTTAGAAAACATGAAGATTGTATTTCTTACACCTTCTTACAAAGTCCTCTGATGCCAGCATCTATAGCACTGATTATAAGGCATTTTGATTAAAGGGTAAAACAGATCACCTGCATTGAGTGACTGAATGCACAGAGGGTGGTCACAGTGGACTGGAAATTTCCCGCTTGACTTCATGTTAATGTTTCATAGTTAGTTCAAGTTCATATGTACTATTTTCTCTACAATGAGTCAGTATGACAGAAAAAGTAATGTGACCAAATATATTTCACATTTCTAACATTTGTGACAATTTTGTGGCAGATTTTTAAAATTCAAATTGCTCAATTATGATGAAAATGCAGTATATGATCAATTGAATTTAATATACTTGGGTATTGTATCATTTATATGATGTGCTATATTTATTTCGATACTTTATATGTAAATACTACATCTACATTATCCTGTAAAAAACATCATCAAACACTCGTGTTTGCAATTTTAATTTTAATTATAGTTTTTTCACTTGTATCGACACAGTTTGGCATAATTCTGTATCTCGGACAGATGCTGTTTTCTACTGCTGACTGACTGCTTGTGGGGGTGGAGACAGGAAGGTGACTCAGAGCAAAGAATTCAAGTAAAAAACCAAAAATCCTGAAAAGAGTCAGACAGGGATTCTCTCTGACTGTGCAAGCTTTCATGGTAAAATTAAATCTATCAATTTTGTTCCCACAAATGAATCAATGAATCATCAACAGATCAGTCTGACTAACATCAGGGCAACAGTTAAATCAGTATTAAGGTTGGTGGGAGAAGACGCTTTATTGTTTTTCTTCTACTGAGAAGCCTGTGCTCTTGCTTCATTCCACCTACATCCCTCAGTCCCGTCTCTGCTCTGAAGAGCGAAAGCATCCAACATTTACCAGAAAAAGGATGATTTCTCTCCCATGGCCTGATGAAGTAGTCGTGTCTGTGCCCTGAGTGTGGCTGGAATTTTAATGTGGCCTTTCTGCATGTGTCAGCTTAGCACGACATACTGTGTAGAGTTATGAGCTTCTGCTATCAAATGGAAATTTTGATTATAAAATGAGCTGCATTAACACTGGCGAGTGAAGTATTTAATTTTGTCTACGTCTACAGGTTTATGTATTAAGTGCAAATTGACATAAGTCCAAATGTATATGAATGTTAAAAATAAAATAACTTTGAACATAGCATATATTGACAAAAGATTGCTGAAATGAGAAGATTGATTCCCCTTATTATTGTTCGTTAAGTACGGTGCTAATGCTGTGAGTTGACACTGAAAGCAGTGGAAATGACTAGCCCTTCAAAAATATACCAACCAACACATCTAAAGCTCACTGATTGAAACATTATATCTTTGTTTATTTAGTGCTCAAACAGAAATGTACAAACAAGAAAAAATTGACCTAGATGAGTTATATGCTGAAACTATTTCTTGGCTGGGCCAGTGAATGGTTGCCTGGCAACCTCAGGATGATGCTAAACTAAGCTAATCACCTGCTGGCTGTAGTGCCATACTTAATGAACATGAACTCTCCAAAATGTAAAACTATTCATTTGACATATTCTTCTGTTGCATCATATGTAGTTCACAGTTTTACTTAATATATTTCTATAGCCAGTGAATACTGCTGTTAGGAGCAGAGCCACTTTGCCCATTATGTACACGGAGGTCATGGCTTCTATGTTTTTTGTAGGAATTTCATATACAATAGGAAGGTGCATGGTGGGCATTTCAGGGTCATACCTATTAAACTCAACAGTGTTCATTGTGCGTGTATTTGTGTAGAGGTAACACACTACAAGCATGTACAAAAATGATTTTCATTCATTTTATCAGTTCAGAAACAGCTGAACATGATGAAAATGTCTCGGTAAATGGAGAGAAGTGTTCAGACTGGCTTATTCAGGTAGGAGAATAGTGTCAGGGGTGTTCATGACAAGGCACAAATGCACATTTGGCTACATTTGCAACTACATACAGCCTTTAACTGCATACAATATGGTTGTCAGTTGTAATTGAAGTACGCATGTCTGAGGCTTTTTCCAAGGCGTTACTTACCAGATGACACACAAAAAGCTTTGGCTCCCTTCAGTCCAAATGAATTACTGCCCTATTATGTGTATGCGTTGCTTAATGTTTCAAAGTCATTAGCAGTCATCATGTGCTCAGGAATAATTTTGATGTACGACAGTGATTATCACAAATTACTTGTTCATATTGATTTGTGTATTCATTCTTACTGTGACAGCAGTTCTGGCAACATGTAATAAATATGAAACATGCACATTATAGCTATTGCTGGAAAAGATGCAGATCTCCATCAAAGCGCACACACACTCACAAGACAAATGAGCATATCCAAACACAACATTAATCACTGTTGCATCCTTTATGCCCTGTCAACGTTTCAGCACAAGAATTTGAATCAATACTCTTATACTGAATATGTCAACAGCAAAAAAAAGAGACAAGCCACAGTCCACTAGTGTGCCATTCTTTTCTAATTATTATGAACCAGGCATCATATTCTGTAATGTTTCTGCCACCAGGAGCTACCCTTCATTTTCACCATATAATTTTTTTTTCTTATTTTTCGCTTTAAAGCAGTACCCACACAGAGGTAATGTGATTTTGGTCTGAGCTCTTAACACAAGACAAGCTTTGTTAAAACAAAACCTGTGACAGGGCCACATTACAAACTGAAAGAACCCCTCCCTGCCACAAGTGACACCTTAGGGGAAGGTTGTTGAGATGAAGAAGAGGCAGCCCCTTGTGTCTCATAGTAACAGCACCCATGACCCATGACTATGTCTCTGACATTTAGGTCTCTGGTTCCCCTAGGTAGATAATTTCCAGCCAGCCTGAGGTCAGCCTCAGGGTGCATTTGTCTAGCTCCACTAGCCAGTTGGTTCTATAAGCACTTGGCTTTTGAGCAAAGCAATGGATGTGTTACAGTTCCCTTTAGAGTCTGTCTACATTTGGCATTTTTCACATTTCACTCTCAAGGATACCACATTGAATCTGTTACAACCTATTTCAAAAAGAAATAGTAAATAGAGTCATAGAGGGTTTTAACAGACCTTATCCTCAGACTAATTTTAATAGATTTCAGGCATTAAGGGTTCTTTCAGAATGTTGCCAACCCTTCAGCAATATCATGGATTTTAATGTATAGTTATAGTGATTTATTTTCAAGGATCACCAATCAGTTAGCTAGTGTGTGTGCTTATTTGTTCTTGATCTCACATTTGAGATTTTTGCTGTTGTCTGGTGAAGCGAGAAAAAAAAGAGTAATTTAAACACTACTTTGTATTGTGAGACACTAACAGTTTTTAAGTATTTTTAGAGAACAATTGAACAAATAAACCTGAAATGGGTATTCTCCAAGTACATCTCCTTTTTGAAAAACTGTTCTCTTTGGAAGTGATTTGGCTAATAAGATGATGACGTAATAATTAACAGTCTCCTGCTGAGAAACAAATAGCAATTGTAACCATTTATGCCCTGTCAGCGTGTCTGTTAAATGGGACACAACCGCCTGAGGGTCAAACCTCCATGTATTTACTAATGTGAGCAATTGCACAATGACATTGTTTGGATTGAAGACAGTGATGAAGGTTTTCTAGCACACTAAAAGCTACCCTAAATCACACACACACACACACGTGGAGAGTGCCTCCAACACAGAAATCTGTTAATTCATGTTTGTATATTGACACATAAAAGTGGTCTTATATGGAGGACCGACACTGAAAAGAAATGAATAAATACATTTATGCCATTAAATGCACCAAAGATAATATAAAAAATAAATGTAGTAATTAATTCATTGATAAAATGTGACAAATGTACTGTTTACTTTTTCAATATAAATCCACCAGACGCCGACCATCTGGCTGCTGCCGCCATTACAGTGCCTTACTGTTCCTTTTTAAAAGTAGCCTGGATCTATACACTCTGATGTCGATCAACCAATAGAAAAGGTTGACCTCCTGACACACATTGAAGGATACCCCCCCTCATTTGAATACTGAAGCAGCATAATGAAGCAAGTGCATACAGAAATGTAAAAAGACAAAGAAAAAGCAAAAAGACAATTAAAAAAGAAATGTAAAGAGATACATTTACACTTAGGCATTTAACAGACGCTTGTATCCAAAGCGACTTCCAAATAAGAGCTTTACGTAAAGTGCATAGAACCATGATCAATAACAACAAAATGTCTCATCAAACTTGAAAGGGCTGGTGATGAATCACAAGTGCTATAGGTAAGTATATCAGTGCCAAAGGCAGAATCGAAAAGAGCATTAACTCTAGGAACAGCTTTTCTCTGTACATTATCAAATACAATACATTCAAAGTAAAAGCGGTGAAAGAACGAAGAGGCGAAGTATCTGTCAGCAGCCAACAGCTCTGCTTTTATTTCCTTGCCGCAGCACAGCTACCCCAGGTTGAGGTGTCCCCGAACAAAACAAAACAGTGTCACTCTCTGCTAACCCGT
>JAVQJL010010566.1:0-16447 GCA_036024295.1 Nannoperca obscura | reverse complement strand
CCTTCTAAAGATTTCTGCAGGTGTTTCTGCCTCTGGCGCTGTTGAGTCTGGATCTGTGGTTGCTCCTGCTCAACTGCTGTTGTTGCTATTATTGTTACTGCTCTCATTAATAGTTTTGCTATTGATGAACTGAATTGAAATTCTGGGTGCTCTGTATCATTTTTGTTATTGACTCCACCTGTTAGTGGCCTACAAATAATCCTGTCTTCTGTGCTGCATCGTATTCCTTTGCACTGAAGAAAGCTGCCTGTACGTCATATTCTTGCCATGTAAATTAAAAATCAAATGCCAAATATACCAATATACCATACTGGTATAGACATCAGTGCACCGGGAGGCTGCTTAGGTCTTACTGGCAGTGCAATACATATTTGTAACTTTTAAGTTCCTGGAAACATTAAACCTCCATGAGAACTTACAAGGTGTTTGTGGTTTATCATTAAGCAACAGCCGATGAATTTGCGGCACTCGAACATATTGTTTTGGCAGCGTTTAGGTCATATTGGATGCATGAAAGATTCCCATGTTTTCGACTTGTGTTCATTCACATCATCTATGGTTGCGCGATAGCAAAGTTGGCTGTGTGAAGGATAATACATCCATTCAATTTGGACTGAATTCCCTGGAAGGACAGACACTGGCTGACCTGATGTGTCCATGTTTGTTTGGTTTTCAGGAAGTAACATTAAGTCCCAAGTCATAATTACAACTGGGGGTGTTGACATAAATGCTATTTTCACAGAATCAGAAATGGGTAACTTTGTTTGACATGAACTGGGCATTTCAGTCCCACAGACCTGGAGGAAGCGCTCCATGTGGCAGGATGAGTGTTCGGGTCCGGCTCCATCGTAGCCATGAGGCAGCAGGATCACCATCCCGCTCTGCAGCAGCCATTTGGCTTCACCTGGGGGACAAAGCAGTTTCACATCTGCCATATGAAGAATTTTCCCAAACATTAGTTTGGAGTACTTGTGAATCAGTTGTGGAATCTCTGGAGGTTTACCTCCGGAGAGGAAGGTATCAAAGATGATCTGCGCTCCGTTGAAGAAATCTCCAAACTGAGCCTCCCAGATGGGGAGGAGCTTTGGCTGTGCGATACTCATGCCGTATTCAAATCCAAGCACCGCCTCCTCAGACAGCGGGCTGTTACACACCTAAACACACACACAAAGACATCACAATGTGCCTCATGAAAGGAGGAAATTGTTTGATATTATGTAAGAATGAACTTTCTAAACATGTCCTGATTTAGACACATTGTGTTCACATCAATGTTTTATCTGGTTTATATGTTTTATAAGATTTTACCTCCAGGAAACTCGTCTGCTGAGGGTCGATGTGGTTTAGAGGGATGTACATGTCGTTAGTGTCTTGACACACCACCATGGCATGTCGCTGACTGAACGTGCCTCTTCCAACATCCTGTCCGCTGATTCGAATATTAAATCCTGCAACAATACATTGAAATCTATAAATCCATTTCTTGACAGCTAATAAAATTCTGCGATTCTATAAATTGATGTTTGTGTGATGCATTTACATTTACATTTAGGCATTTAGCAGACGCTTTTATCCAAAGCGACTTCCACAAATAAGAGCTTTACATCAAGTGCGTAGAACCATGATTGAAAACAACAAGACGTCTCATCAGACTTGTAAGGGCTGGTGATGAATCACAAGTGCTATAAGCAGGTACATCGCTGCCAATGGCAGAATCAAAGAGCATTAAATCAAAGAACCAATGATCTTAGTGCATTATCAAGCACAATACATTCAACCTAGCAATATCATCAAACTAGCAATATCATTCCACTATGGTATTGCGCATTTATGCTATACTTGTAGAAACAAATGTCATGTTAAAGTCCATCAATAATTGGTATTTTTCCATCATAGCAGCTGCAGTCTGAGGAACATTACACGCTGCAATATTTAAAACTGATTGCTGATGATCAGCGCTAACCTTGGTGACAAATACTACAATAAAAAAACACCAAAAAGAGCATTAGCAGTGTTTTAATCTAGCTCTGATAACTCCTGCAGGAGAGTGAGAGTGATATGAGCCAGGAAGAAATAAAAACAGCAGGATTACGTGCCACATCTGAATCCAGCACAGGAATGGCAGAAACTACTTTATGGCGAGATAATGGGGTCCGAAAAAAACTTTATTACTTTAGAAAGCATGTAATCATTTGGTTTATGTGAAAAGAAATGCATGGTTTTCACCAGAGAGTGACTGGTTAATCTCACTGCCGGCTGATCAGCTGATCACACGGCGTTTGATATATGAAAGTTCAAGCTGTTACTGATCTACGGTGTATTATTTAGAATCTCCCTACAGTAAAAATCAATGATGATCAGTTTCTTTGATGGCACACTTTCCCTCCATGTGTTCTCATCACCAACCGAACCAATCGCCTGAAAAACTTTAAAGTGCAGCCTAGTTTTCAGGGAGAACCAGCGGTGCCAGGCGTACCGGCCCCCGGCCCTCGCCCCCTCTCCCAGGGCAGGACTCTCATTCTGGGCTGCATTTCCCCCCGCTCGCTGGGTGTCAGCTGGAGTAATGAGATATTTAGCAGAGAGGGATAGGGAGCTCCTGTCTCAAGGGGAATCGACTGACACTCTCCCTCTAAATGCAATTCTCCCATCGTCTCCACTCCTTTATCTGTCGGCGGTCAGAATAAAGAGGGAAAATGACTGCTGGAGAGACGGAGTAAATATGTTGGAGCCGCCTTCAGACAGGAGACATGCTCATTCAGCTGATAAAGTCGAGCCCCAGCCCACAGGGGAGGGCTTGTCTGGACACACACACACATACAAGCATACAGGTACACTGTAAAAACATTTTACCTAGTAGGCTTTACAGGAGCTGAAGTACAGACGGTTTAAGATCTTAACTTGATTTTAAAGCAAGAGAACGACACGATGTAGCCGATGTTTTTATATTTTAATCATAAGATCGCACACACCAGAGGATTCAGTCAGGATCCGGATCACGTTTGTCCTGAAAGTGTTGCAGGGATTTGGAGATCTCACAGAAACTAAAATGACTTCAGAAAGAAGCAGACGTGGAGGCGACAGGTCATTGGGTGCTACAAAAAAAACTGGATGAAGTTAAACATGTTTGATATTTAGAATTTGTTATAAACATTTAGACTGTGTCTGTAAACCCCTCAAGCTACTGAATCTGGTCAGACCAGCCTGGAGTCGGGGACTTATCAGGACGGGAGAATCGGATCCAGAATCTGCCCAATTATCCTCCAGTGTGGGGCCGGCGCTGGCTAGCTGTGTTACTTAATATTCAAGATCAGTTGGGATACTCACAGTTATTGATTGTCCCGTCTGCGCCGCAATATGTTCACCTCCACTGGAGCTCCAGGAAGGGCTCAACCATGTGGGCTCCTGCTGCAGTGTTGGCATCCGCTTCATGATCAATCATAGTATTAAAACTAAAACAGGCAATACGGATGTATTAGATTAGTCTTTAATCAATTAGGCAACTTATCAAATCATAAAAAATTCCCTTTTCTGGTTTTATATCATTATAAACTGACAGTTTTGGACTGTTGTTAGGAGAAAACAAGCAATTTGAGGGTGTGAACATGAGCTGTGGGAACGTTTTGGTGGATAAAAAAGGTTCAGTAAGATCAAAAACATATTTAGAAATGATGATTAGTTGCAGCCTTGCTCAAATAGGACAGACACAATTCAAGCGTTTCTTCAAACTAGAAGAAAGAAGGGTTTCTTGAGAGCTTTGATTCAAATGTGAGTGCACGCTCGGAAGTGTGCTAATTAGCTTACAAAGTTCCTGATCACCACTGACATGAAACTCACAACTGGATAAAAGAATTGATCTAATGCTAGAGAACTGAGCGGATTTGACACATTTCACACTTACACTCACATGGCCTTTACACAGCACGCCTGCACCTGTACCGACACGTTCACCTGCATGCACTCGCTCACACACACTTGACATAAATATCTCTCAGCTCTGCCTGCGTGCTGCACTATCTGCAAAGTAGCCCAATCCCTCCTCTCCCCCGCCGAGTGCGGATCGTGCCTCCAACTAAATGTTTCAATCAAAAGGTTTTTATTCTCCTGCGGCAGATTGCCTTTGTTTCGTACGGATTTGCCCCCAGTTAGGCTTTGATTGCAGCGCGTGAGTAATGGCGTGGTGTGATAGATTATGACTTGTTTCAGCTTCGCTGTGTTTCAGCCGTCGCTGCAACTTTCATCAGGAGCGTTGTGGGACAGTTCATTCATCTCTCTCTCTCTCTCTCTCTCTCTCTCTCTCTTTATCTCTCTCTCTCTCTCACACACACACACACACACACACACACACACACTGCCTCTCTGAGGAACAGATATTCGGACAATTAGATTCTCTTCTTCTGATTGTCCAGATCTCTAAATCTTCCTCTTGCCCTCTCAACCTCTCGGTCTAGTCATCGCAAAAAATCTCTTTCTCTCTCTCTCTTTTACACACACTATTACACACTCTAACACACACACACACACACACACACATCAAGTCTCTCTTCATATGAGCTGATGAAATAGTTGGAGAACTCAGGAAATCTGTTTCTGGTGAAACCGTTCTGGACTCAGAGATAACTGAGCCCTTGTGGGGGAAAGAAGAAAGCCCACTGGCTTTAGAGTCAAGTTTCCTGTGTGACTCTGTGTGTGTGTGTCCTGTGTCACTGAGTGTGTGTGTGTGTGTGTGTGTGTGTGTGTGTGTGTGTATGTGTATTAGTGTGCAAGAGGCAGTTTAAGATGAGAAAAGATTTAGTTTTTGCTTGTGAAGTTTAATGTGTGTTGGTCTTTAATGTGTGGTTGTTCTAGGTGTGTGTGTGTGTGTGTGTGTGTGTGTTTTTCCTCATCCTCATAAAAACCTTCATTTTCTTTCCTTTATTATATTTATATATTTACTATATGAATCATTTGAATGTGTTATGTGTTTTCTACCTGCTAGCATCCTATATATAGAGCATTTAATAATAATAACTTCCTAATTATCTTCTTCTCTTCTTCTTCCATTTTCCTCCTCATCCTCTTCTTCTTGCCTTCCCCCTCCTCCTCTCCTCCCTCCTTCCCTCCTCTTCCTCCCCCTGCAGGGCTGCTCGTCTCCCATCGTGGTGAAGTTCGCCGACACGCAGAAAGACAAGGAGCAGCGGCGTCTGCAGCAGCAGCTGGCGCAGCAGATGCAGCAGCTCAACAGTGCGACCACCTGGGGGAGCCTGACCGGCCTGGGCGGCCTCACCCCGCAGTATCTGGCTGTAAGGAGAGCCGCCGCGTCGCCCACCTCCACCATCACCTCCTCCACCCCTTACTGCAGCCCCATGGCCAACGCCGCCGCAGTCAGTGCCCCAGTCAAAAACATCCAACTTGAAAAGTCCCAGAATACTCTCACTGGCTTCTTGTCTCTTCCTCCCTTCTTCCTGTTGTTCTGTAACATTGCTCCTGCCATTGCTCCTCTCCTCCACCCTCTTCTTGGGATTGTAGCATAGTGAGGAAATGAGTTCTCTGAATGGGGTTTAAAGCTGCCAGCAGCCAGTTCTATACATACTGTTTATATATTGTTGTACATCTATAATGTAATATAGGAGATGTAAAGGTGCAGCGTCTTCTGCTGTATTTCACCATGGAACAAAACTAAATCATAATGCAAGGACACGTTTCTTTTAAGTTGTGATTGAATGTTTTTATCTTCCCAGACTCCTAAAAATGTATTCTGTATAACATATTCTGAATTTTGTCCGTTTTCGCTGTGATATCCTCTCCACTCGGCGTGATTAACATCTTGTGCTTGTGTTCAGGCCACTCAAAGCGTTAAAGGTTAAAGTTTGGGAAAGATTGTGGTCTTAGTCTCTTTCAGTGCCATACAGGAACGTAGCGTCGCACAAAACGTGCCGTAGTAGTGAACACAATACGCAGGGATTGTGTTTCCTCCAAATATATCCTCCATTTAGTGAATTATAAACATCATTTGTAGGAGACAGGGCTGTCTCCTGCTGCAAATCATCAAAATGTAGAAATGTTCACATAAACGGAGGGATTACGTGTCTTTTATCTGGTTGACAGAGCTCTCCTACATCTTCAGCTAAATAAATAATGTAACAGCCCATTAGATTAACAGAACAACGTGTTGTCACGGCGCTGGAAACAGGCCTGAAGACAGTAAATGAGAGTAAGGTTTGTTTTTAGAGTCACTGTCCCAATATGTTCACTGCCTGTGATGAGTTCTTGTGACTTTCGTGACCCCCCCGGGGAGTCCACTGATTGAGAAATCCTGCAGCACCGGCTCGGCTGCACGGCATCTGAGACCCTCATCAGCTGATTTCTGTGATTTTTGGTTAGTTTGTTTTGACGTAGAGCTCAGAGTCTTTGCCGCCTCGTGGCACTAACCCCTCCACGCACTGCTCCTCACTAAATTAAAACAGCACCCTTAAAATACACACCTCCCAAGTCTGGGATTCGATTCTCAATTAGTTTGATGCGAAGTGCAATTAGCACCTGTAAAGACAAACATCCCTCCGTTACTGGATATTGAGTTATTAAAATAATAAAATAAAGATCTTGAATCTTGAAAAGATCTCGTGAATTGGGCTCGCAGATTTTTCCGCCCTTTCATTCCTCTTACTCAGTCTGTTGAAAAGATGACGCTCTATTCTGCCAGAAAGGGAGAAAAGAAATCACACACACACAATAGAAACAAGATGTTAATAATTGCTGTTAATTCGAGTCTTTGAAGGATGAGGTTTTGACAGCATCAGTATTCCACTTTTGTTTTGGAATCTAATTAGTCGGCTAGATTAGAGCTTTCATGCTCAACTTGTCTGGAAGAATCATGGTGGAATACAAACAGTGTTTGCTTGGAGGAGAGATCAAACTATATTAGCAGCTCATTTACTCATCGAGCACGGAGGCAAGAAACCCACACTGCTAACCTGCTCATTACGGGTTTAGCTTCTCATTG
Organism: Nannoperca obscura; assembly: GCA_036024295.1. NCBI lineage: Eukaryota > Metazoa > Chordata > Actinopteri > Centrarchiformes > Percichthyidae > Nannoperca > Nannoperca obscura. Next base: position 9,468 of record JAVQJL010010566.1, on the reverse strand, counting down.
TAGCATTGTATGGACGTGTATTAAGCTTCCTGTATCCACACAGCTCACTGTGTTTCTCCCCTTTCTTTTCTTGTCTCTCTCTTTCTTGCCATCAGTTGCTTCAGCAGGCCACCTCCTCCGGTAACCTGGGAGCCTTCAGCGGGATCCAGCAGATGGCCGGTGAGTCAAAAACCCGTCTATAAACTCCCCTGAAACCACGACGCACGACGGCGATGGACTCTTTGTTGCACTCTCTGTTATTCTTTTTCCTCACTGACTTCTAAAAGAGGACCAAAGAGCATAACAGATGAACTCGCGTGGTGGAGTAAAGAGAGATCTTTGCCCTGAAGATTTATTAACTGTTGCTAAGAATTGTCTTGATCTTTTAATGAGGCCAGACAAGAGCGCTGCCCTGGGCGTGATACAGTAGCACCGCCACAGCTTTGCAGGGACGGATGAGTTGCAGGAAGGAGGGAAGAGAAAGAAAAGGGAGTGGAGAAAAATGGTTAAAAGTGGGCTCCTTTGATCGTATATACACTCCTGGCACTGCAGGCTGGCGCCATCTACTGCTCTGTGACTGCGGAGAACGCTGTGATCTGTCACCTCCACACTTCAACAGTATCTGCAGGTTCAACACAATCGTTTTAAAAGCCATTTTAATGCTACAACAATTGAGTTTAAAGCCAGTTTTAAGAAGAGAAGTTAGAAATAAAGCTACTGAAATCAGCCTGGAGTCAGGGAAAGTTTTCAAACTCTAAATGAGTTGAAAAAGAAAAGGGACATAAATAGGAAATAAAGTGTGAAGGGACAGTTCAGTTCTCCTAAGTGAAGCTGATGCAATGAAAAATGCATATTGTATTAACCCAGTTCTGTATTAATCTAAGCCTTGAGCACGAAAAAGAAGCCTCCTATTAAATGTTGAACAAGATAAAATCTCTGTCTTTAAGAAATATCATTTTTAGGGCTTTAAATTTAGGTTATTTAAGACTTTCAGGGACCCGTGGATACTCGCTGCTCATCGTCTCTAACTTCTCTCTTTCCATTAAACTCTCTCTCGTCTCTTTTCTATTTATTTTAAGCCTCTTTCTGCAGACGCTCCCGCACCTCCCGCCCTCTTCAATCGCAGTTTCTTCATCTCACCTTTACGCCTCCTTCGCACTCCGCTGGTTCCACCCTCCTCCTCCTCCTTCTCCCCTTCTTCTCTCCTTTCTGTGCATTTCTTAGTATGGTGTCAGCTCTTAATTGTACACCCATGGGAGTTTTTAAGGTGGCGCTTCACGTCTTGTATCCCGTGTTGCTCCGAGTCACAACGCAACACACACTTCCTTACAAATACACACTCTTGTGGATAAATAGGCTGTGGGGTTACGGTGTCTGAATCTGGAGATCTGTTGGTCCTCCATCTGCAAGAGAGAGAGAGAGAGAGAGAGACACAGAGAGAGAGAGAGAGAGCATTAGTGATTGGCAGGAGATGTGACACAGCTGAATGACATCTGGTCCCAGTCTTTAACACGAAGAGCTGCAGAGCTGAGAGGCTTCAATTACACCAATGAGCATTCAATTAGACGCAGCCAACGCCAGCCTGGTGCAGCCCTGCTCTGCCACGCACACACACACACACACACATGCATGCTTGCACACATATGCACTCACAGTCGCTCACACACTCGCGTACCATCTGCACAGCCTGGATACTCCGACTCTGACGCGGGAAGTGGATTGTATTTGTCTCACAGTGTCTCTCTTTCTCTCTCTGTACGGCTTCATCTCCACTTTATTCCCCTCTAACCTAGTTATTTTTATCTCCCGCCTGCTCCTTTTCTCTGTGTAACTGTCTTGAAAATGTATGTTCAATGAGGGAGATAACCTTTGACAAATGCAGGTAAGAATCTGTGCCAAGCTGCTTTCAGAAAAGGAGAAAAGAGAGAGGTAGCACAGAGAGAAAGAGAGGTGAAGAAATGAATACGAAACGAATATAAAAATGGAAAAACCAAGGAAACAAAGGGAAGCAAAATGGTAAAAGAGGGGGAAATATATGAGAGGAAGGAGGGAGGGGGAAGGGGACAAGGACAGTGAAGGAAATTAAAGAACAAAACAAAGGAAGAATGGTGGAAAGGGAAGGAAATGGGAGGAGGGGAAAGCAAAGTAAATGGAGACAAGGCAATGAGAGGCAGAGCAGGGAGAGGAAGAAAAGGAATAAGAGAAGGAAAAGAGGGAGAAAAGAAAGTAAGAATATGAACAGTAGAAAGGAATGGGAGCAAGGAAGGAGAGGAAGGAAAGAACCAAGAGGTAAGAAAGCAAAAGACCACAAAGAAAAGGAAGGGTAAATGTAGGAAAGGAAGAAGGATATTGGGAAAGGAAACGTAAAGGAAATGAGAAACAAATGAGAAACGAGGAGGTAAAGGAAGGAACTAAAGGAGAGAAGAGAAGGAGGTGAATGCAGCCCAGTTGATATTGTGAACACGCTGAAGTGGAGTTTCCTCTAAAAGGTTTGCGTGGGGACGTCTGAGCCTCTCCTTCATGTCAGAGTAAAGATCCACGGAGGAGAGCTCGTACATCAGCTTCTTCTCCTCTCCGACTCGCTCACCTTGTGTAGAAACAGAAATCCATTTCAGCTTTTTGATGTATCACAGAAAATTGGTTTTGTCTTCCGTGCGCTTGTATAAGTAAGCACAGATGAGTAAAAACACACGTCGTGCACGTTTAACTTTTAGTTTCGCACGCACTCCCTGCTGCAGCTGCTCGATGCCACAAGCTCGAACACGAGGAGCATTTACAAACTGGCCTTCTTCTTCTTCTTCTTCTTCTTCTTTTTATTTTTATATATATATTTAATTAACCAATCAGAGCTGTGGCTCCCGGTGATGAATCCAGCCATCTGTTGTCATTGGCTCAGTTGGGTCGTCGGTTGAAGGACTATCTCTGTTGTTAATGTTTCAACCTCAAACCATTCACCACGGCGTCAAACGAGATGGATCTTCTTCGTGGTGTCTTGTTTGTGTGTGTCTATTTGTATGTGTGTGTGTGTGTGTGTGTGTGTGTGTGTGAGAGCGTGTGTGTATTTCCATGGTACTGTATATACATCCAGACTGTATATACGATGCATACACCTCACATTGACAGTGTCCACCCTGTTTAACTTTGACCCTAACAAGCTCATGAGACAGAGGAAGCTCCTCCGTGTTAACACCAACTTCTGCTCTGGTGGTTCTGTTTGCTTCACACACACACACACACACACACACTCACATATGCATGCATGAGTGAGGGTGAAAGGTTGAGTTGTACTCATAGAAGGTGCTTTGTGGCCTTCACCATCATTTAGGTGTTGGCATGTAGTCATTAATCGTGCTGGAGTACAGGCCAGCATGCTAATTCAAACTGGCAGATTAACAGTGAGGAGAGTTCAGCCTGCAGTTCAATGTTTAGTGAAAGAGCGAAAAGTCTCAGTCAGGTGCTTTTGTGAGTAGAGCCTGACTGATGTCTCCTATATTACAGATTTATATCAGCGAACTTCTGTGCATGAATGTTTTATGACTTCTCCTCATCAATTTAATGGTAAAATACAGCATCTTAGTTTGAACATTTAGATTTTTCTTGCAAAAAATAAACCGTGTGTTTAAGTGTGTGAAGAGTATTTTATATTTATTTTGTCGTTTATTTGACAGGGGTGTCATCAGAAAAGAAATAACTCAATTAGCCAGAGCCAGTTTTCATCTGCTGTCAGGCGCTGATCACGACCCCGGTGTTGTAAAGATGTAGATTTTTATGACCAATTAGACTTTGTGTTTATACGAGGAGAACTTAGCTGAGCAAAGAAGGAGCTCTAGTCGAATCTCAAACGATATAATTGGCCAAAAAAGAATGGATAACTAGACGAGGAAGGTTAGGGTCCTCTGAGCTTTTTCTAGCCCTGCTTAGACAGAAAATATAGTTTCAGTAAATCAGTGAGATTATTTCGGCCTCCAGAGCAGCTGTGCCTCAGAGAAATGCACCAAACTAAACTCTACAACATCTGCTTTTACTGATTCAGACACGTTTGGGACTTATTAGCTGCTGTAGTGTTTGCCTTCACACACTGAGCAGCAACATGAGTATTATTTACACACACACACACACACACACATGCAGCTAACTCGTGTACAGTCCTGTCCGCTGGTGCACCGCTCCGGTCCTGCCAGGCAACCCAGCCACGCCTCAGCCTCGCTCCCCAGGTTTGACACCACCCTCTCTGGCTCCTCTCTCCAGGTATGAGTGCTCTGCAGTTGCAGAACCTGGCTACTTTAGCGGCGGCGGCAGCGGCGGCCCAAAACTCAGCCAGTCCCTCCACCGCAAACCCCCTGTCCTCCAACGCCGCCTCCCTGGGAGCGTTGGCCAGCCCAGGTAACACCGTAGCCACTCCGGGGGGCCGGGGGGGCCAACGCCTGCCTACGTCCTCCGCTCTGCACCGTTACCATTACCAGTGTTGTCGCCCCATGACCCCGGCACTTCACCGCCATCACTGAAACCATCAACCAATCACCGTTGCCGAAACATGACCATCTTCATTGTTCAGATCTTCTTCGTCGGTGTTGTTGACCTCCTCTCGGTGTGTGTATCCAGCGTCTCAGACCTTCATCCTAACAGAGAAACCATGCTGTGTTGTTGATGCGCTGCGTCCCCCCGTCCCTCCACACTGTCTTTGAACACCTCACCTGCTCAACATCCACGCCATCCTGTGATACACGCACTGTATACGTGTGTGCGTGTGCATGTCTGTGTGTGTTTCGTGCTTCAGCGTGTCCGTCAGGTTCAGATGTGTGTGTGTTTTGGGTGATTTCCTTGTTTGTGGCTGACGTCTCCGGCTCTGGAGACCCCCGTAGCAGCTTGAGGACAGTAGACGTGTTGTTTTCCCGGCGGACTGGGTTTGTTTGCACCTGTATGTGTGTCGGTGTTGTGTCTCTGCTCAGGGCTCAAATCTAGCAGGTTGATGTCTGAACTGGGCTCAGGTTAAATATCTCCACCTTCAGAGTCTCTTCTCCCACACTGCCTCATTCTCTCCCTCCTCCTCCTCCTCCTCTCTTGTGTTCCTTCTCGTTGCCCTCGTCTTTTTGCTGCTGCCCTCCTTTTGACAAGCTCCCTGTTTCTGCTCCATCATTCTCCCCTTTCTCCCCGCTCGTCCTCGCTCTGCCAGCCGTGGTTTTTGCTGTCTCTTTCTTTCGGAGCCCACTCCCAACAGAGCATGAATATGAAAAGCTACCCTCACTCCCCCACCACCACCACCCAGCCCCCTCTCTTCCTCCTTCACGTTAACGCTTGCGCCGCTTCCATCCCACTTCCTGTCTCCACCGAGCCGGTTCACACTTCTCGACTTGTCTCGCTTCCTCTCTCCATACTTTTCACCTCCTCTCTCTCTCAGCCCAGCCTCCTTCTCTCCTTCCGACTCTGAATGTCAGTACAACCTTGAATAGTACACCCTCAGGTGGAGCTACTCGGTGTGAATGAGCGGCGCTATACTGCATGTGTCCATGAAAGTGAAAACGTCACGCCAGTTTGATAAATATAGACCGTTCTGCATGGAGACAGGCCGGCGCTGTTGTTCTGCACCGTGCGCCGACATAACGCTCCCTTTGTCACACCATCTCTTGATATATTCAGCGCCAATCCTGCTTTGTTGCCATCGCTTTGATGAGATCAAGGGGAAATGAATAGATTTTTTTATTATTATTTATTTATTTTTTAAGTGTTGTGAGCTTTGTGCACCATACTGCCATCTCACCCACCACCACTGACGTAGCAGTTCAATGTAAGGCACACGTTTCACCTCGGTGTGTGTGTGTGTGTGTGTGTGTGTGTCCACTGTGTTGTAGTGTGTGTGTTTTGGTGTCAGTGACAACAACATGACCAGCTGATGATTTAAAAACCAACTGTGCTCGAGGAAAAAGTCTTTAAAGTGAGAAATCCAGACGTTTCACAGACACAAACATTTCCGGATTATTTAAACATGAAGAGTCTCTCCTGATTGTGCTCCTGTCTTTCTGTACGTATGTCTGCTTTCTTTCTTTTTTGGATGGCCTTTGTGTGTTATTTTCCAGCATCACCTTGAATGCAGCAACGCTCCAATGTACCTGCTTTTGTGAATATCTCTCCATATAGTTAAATAATTAGATCAAAGATGCTACTTGTAACATTTCTCTAAACGCCAGCATACAGTCAAATCTTCACAGTAGATCCGTGAAAGAACGAGATCACTGCGGAGGAAATCACTTTTCCCTTGAACTGCAGTGCCTCTCGTTCTCTCCATTCACACTGGCTCTGCTTAAGTGGTAAACATAATGTGAAGCGATTCCTCCCTTGGCCTCCCGGCATTAGTCTTTATCATCACAAAGCTTTAGCTCTGTTTGCACTGGAAGAATACAGGCTAGTTCCTGCAGACAGATCCTCTTGGACCTGCACGTGCATCATATACCACTAAAGTACCTGGAAGATTTCTCCTGCTGCTGTAGCACCTCCAAAAGTTCACCTGTTCAGGGAAATCTGTTCAGGGTATCGATATCGATATTGACGTCTGCACCAGAACCTCATCACTGATCAGCTTTCTCTTTTAGAGATTTTCTGAGATGCAGAATCTGGCAAACACTGAAACACCTCCTTGGTAGAGGGAGGAGTAGTCGAGCCGGCTGCAGTGGTTTCACTCATACAGAAAGTGACTGATGTTAAATGGTACAGGTAGCACCTTGTGTTTAACAAGAGCGTCCACCTCTGCACCAGGAACCTTGAGGATTATTAAATGCTGTTTCTGTCTCCTTCTGTCCCTCTTCACCTCTGTCCTCATCCCTGCTTCCTCTCTTCACTCTCTTCATCCTGGCTCACCCTCACCCTCACCTCCTCCTCTCCCACCTCCACCTCCCCACTGTCTTCTCCTCTTCCCGCAGCAGCGGGCACCACAGCCAGTTCCAACGCCGGCGCCATGAACTCTCTGACCTCTCTGAGCACCCTGCAGGGCCTGGCAGGCGCGACTGTGGGCCTGAACAACATTAATGCACTAGCAGGTAGCATCAACAGTGAGTATTCACCCTGCCATCAGCCACTCCACCTTCACCTACACCTTCACACCCAACATCAACACCACAGCCTGTGAGTCGATGCAGAGAGACGCAGCCGCGCAGGACGCCGACCGTGAACAGTTGGATTAAAATGGGTTTCTGAAAGATCTTTTGGTTAAAATTGACAATTTCTTGTATTTAATCTTTAATTTTGACACATTTAAAGAGAAGAAAAAGTTTAGTTTCTAATACGCATCACAACAAAATTATTAAAACCTATAAAAGCTGAAAAACCTGCAGAATTTCTACTGAAACAAATAATAAACTTGCATCATTAAACACAGGTATCAGGAAACCCATGCAGTTATCCAACTCTAATGTCAGTGGCTGTAACCAACCGTATCTCAGTCTACATGGGAATATTTTAGACTCCATAGCTTACATATAACTAACCATTTTCTTTATTTTACACATTAAAGTCCATATTTTACAAAACTGAAACACTGAACAAGAGAAAGGTAGAACACAGAATAATAAAATAATGAACAACAAACCAAACTACACTTCCTGTCGTCTCTCTGCGTCTCAGTTTCACTTGACAGTAAATTGTCGTCGCTCTCTGAACAACAGCTTCCTCATCAGTTCATCTGGCCGCGGATAGTTCATCCATTCTTCCACCCATTCATTCCTCCATCTCTCCATCCGCTTCCTGGTTGTGTCCTGGGTTATGCTTGCTGTGAGAGTGCTGCTGTCTCTCGGTGTTTACGTTGTGTTGTTTAGTTGTGTTGTTGTTGTGTTCTGCGTCTTCTCTACGCAAAGTTTGAACATTAGTGGGTTGAAAGGCAAAAAAACAACCTTAACAGAATTCAGGATTTGTTCATTTTCATGCAGAAATGTGATCATTCTCCTGCCATGACACTTTTTCTGAAAAACAAAAGTACAAGATGTTACTACTTTCTGCCAAAACGACAAAATTAAAAGTAATTAGAAATAAAAATATGTAACTCTCATTCAAGAAAATACACGTCTACATACATTTTCCCGCCCAATAAAAACAAATCCTGTCTATTTACATACCAAAAAAACAAACAGGGATTAATTTTGTGCAAAAAAAAAAAAGCCAGAAATAGAAAACACGAAAATAATTTACTTCCCAAAAAAGCAGTTATACATCTTTTGGTTAAACAAACCAGATTTAGACCCATTTTCACGCCCCAAAAATGGCAAATTCAGCTTTCTACCTGCCAAAAATATTTAAAATTAGACCATTTTAATGCCACAAAAATACAGCGGTTAACGTTGTCATGCCAAAATAATAAATATATACCATTTGCAAGTTTTCTTGCCAACAAGCACAAGATGTGAAAAGACAACACGTTAGTTTTATGATTAAATACGTTACTGTGTGTTGTCAGGATTTAGTCAACAGTATTGATCCAGAGCAAACACACACGTGCACGGCCGCGCTGCGCGGTGTGTGTGTGTCCCCCTTTGACCTCCGGGGAGACGAGGCTGGGATCTTAATCGCTGCTGTTATTACAGCAGAGATCCTGTAGCAGCGGCCTCTTCTTCCACCACATTATTCTCCTCTGACCTTTAGCGCTCCTGAGCTGCATCCACTCGAGCGCACGCAGGTACAGAAACACAGGACACACACACACACACACACAGGCTCGTCCTTTCAAACAGAACGGGTCGCTTTGGTTTTGCATCCCATTTTTTCCCAGCTACCCCTTCTCTCCTCATCCCCCCCCACACACACACACACCACCACCACCGACCGTCCTCATTTAAACACATCTAGGCCTTAATTGAATTGCAAAGGTCACCGGTGCAATTATTCCTGAATAAATGAGTGACCTATAATCCGGAGCTGCGCGGTGATAATTTATTTCACTGTGTCTGACGGTGAGGCGACAGGACGCCGAGCCAATGTCAGACCCCCTCAGACAAGTTGCCCTCCGCCGCGATATTAAGCCGTTACAAGCAACTAATGAGTGTTACTGCTGCGTTCCTTCACTTTTTAACCCCCCCCCCCCACGCTCCTCGTGCTTGTCTTCACCCCTAAAGTGAGACGTCACCGGCTGGAAAAGCACATTACGAAACCCCTCGCTGTTGTTGTTTCTGAACGTCTGGAGAGATATTTCTCCACGCTTGGCTGTACAGACGGGATTTCACATATCGATACTGATGCAGATTGTGTGATTAAACCAATAAATCTTCCAATATGTGTCTTTCTTTGACGTTTTGTTAGAGTGAGAAAATACAGCCACCTGCTGCGTCCTGGAGCAACTGCGTTTGTATCTGGGATTATGTGCAACGTGGATTAAGAACAGACAAAACAAGGCATTAAAACTAACATTAAATACACACAATGGCAAGAAAATACAATATGTACTGCAGATCTGAACAGACTAACGTTTAATTAAAGGAGCCCTCTGCTGAGTTATCTCATATCTGTCCA
>JAVQJL010010553.1:0-31433 GCA_036024295.1 Nannoperca obscura | reverse complement strand
CTCAGCTTTGTGGAGTACTGCAGCATGTCTTCAGCATGAGCCTGAGTCTGCAGAGGGTCCCTGTGCTGTGGAAGACTTCCTGCCTAGTTCCTGTTCCTCCACGTCCCAGTGGAGCCAAGAACTACAGACCTGTGGCACTGACCTCCCACATCATGAAGGCCCTGGAAAGACTCGTCCTGGAGAAGCTCCGGCCCCTGGTCCAACCATATTCGGACCCTCTACATTCTATACCCTCTACACCTGTACACCCTCTATTTTCTACTGTTTATTATTCTTTTTTCAATAACTTTATTGAGCATTGTGACTGTATCAAAAAGCAATTTCCCTTCTGGGATTAATAAAGTATTTCTGATTCTGATTCTGAAATCTTGATCCAGGAAATACCTCAAACTGGCGTCACCAGACAGAGACTAGTGAAAGCCATCTTTGGGAAACTCTGTTGAAACATTTGTATCTGTCATCTGTTGGTTAGCCTTCACTGCCAAAGGCCTGTAATCACTTTTCCCAGTCCCACAAAAAGCTGCCAATATTGCATCTTGTGCAATGTTACATCATGCACTCCAATGTAATCTAATAAACTAGCTTGACTCAGGAGCAGTAAAAAGTAGATCACTGTCACTGAAAGCAACTTTCAGAAGCAATGAGGTACATTTCTATTGATTTTCATGGAAGACAGATGACAGATGGATATGAAACTCTGTACAATATGTTTTAAGCTCAGAAAATTCGGATTGTGGTACAATTATAAGTCTTTTACCAGCAAAAAACCCCCAAAACACTTGATGAGCATAGTCGAAATGCTAGGGCAGGGGAGGGAATATCAGGACTGAGGAGATAGAAGAGGTGTCAGAAGAAGATTGATAAAGAATGGAAGTAATAAAAGAAACAACTGTAAGCCCAAGGCAGGTGGCACCACAGTGTAAGTATAGTGTGAAAGTAATTGGGTTTCCTAATCGTACCTTTGGGCGACGCTTGACTTTTACCAATAAATGGTGAGATGACGTGATTGTTCAATCATCCTCAGTCCCTCCACACAAGACCAGCCATCAATACTGTAAATGAGCCTTTTCTAGGGAAGGATGGTCTGGCACTGGAATTACAACAGCTCACCCCAAATATGAAAAATACAGAGAGAGGCTGTGGCTAGGAGCTATACAGGAATTACACAGCAAAACCATCTCCTCTGACAAAACTGGGCCTCTCTTCAAAGGGGAACTCAAACTAAATATAGATTCAGCGTTGGGTATTTAAACCAAAGGTTTGGGCGCTCCCAGCTTATAACTGTAGGGCTGCATAGCCTTGAGCTTGCTTTGTTTTCATTGGGTGCGTCAGTGCTGGGGGGAAAGCCACAGAGCAAAGACTCTAGAAAGACTATGCAGCCAGATATAACTTAAAAGTGGAAGTATATTTCAAAAAGGACATCAAAATAACAGAAAGTCATGTATCATCATTTTTTTAATTAGTTAATCAAAAAGGTGAGATGCAACATATAGGGAGAGTGCGGGAACAGAACAGGTCACACAAAACCATGGACTTCACATAATCATGGACTTCACAGAGTGTAAGGGGAGTGCGGGAGTCTTCAGGGTCTCAAACTGCTAGAGAAAACACCAGCTACCTCTTCTCCCCTACACGAAGAAAGGTTTTAATGAGCAGCTTCATGTCCCCAGTGGAGATCCATGCTGCCATGAAAGCTGCTCTATTTCTGTTCCTTTTCATCCTGCTCTCCTCCTTCAGACCTGACATTCATTATTCCTTCCATCTCCTTAGAGGGAGGGCAAGGCACCACTGTAACTTCAACCTTCCCCCCATTCAAATGCTGAGTTTACTTTGGTTGAGGTCCGAATTAAATCTTAGCTTGTGCCGATTCAAATTTCCATCACTGTTATGAAATGTAGCACACAGTGAACAGTATATACCATATAGACATACAGTATATACAGTATACAGTATATAGTCAGTAACTCATTTCAGTACTTATCTCCTGTTTACTATAACAATGGGTCTTATGGATATCATATCTTCTGCTAATTCACTTTTCATAGCATCATTAATACGGATACCTCTTTCGTTCCTATTTAGATTTTCTTCAACCGTTAATCGTCCAAACCTGTTCATCAAACTACCTGAAACAGCTACTGGCCTACATTAAACTGTATACATTCCTCTAATCTTATATAATAATATGGATTACTATGTTAGGGTAATACATAACAAAATATAGCTGCTGTTACCCCCTACTTCCATTATTTATGCTAGACTAAGCTAACAGGCTAATAGCTGTTGCTTATTTAGCACACAGAGGTGAGAGTGGTAATGATCTTGTTATCTAACTCTCTGCAAGAAAGCGGATAAGAGTATTTTCCAACATGTCGAGCTATTCTTTAAAACAATAGTCTCTGATATATTATACTGCGCAGGAATCGTTTGTTAATTACGTTTCTCTTCATCTCATGAAATTATAATACAGCATGTGCCAAGCCCAGTCCGAGCCCTCAGTAACCTGCATGTCTATGGTAAGAATCTGCCTGGAAGGCATGGCCACTTCACATCCTTCTCTCCAGCCCACTGTGTGCCAGAGGATTGAATTAGAGACCAGTTAAGGCAGTGGCTTGTAACTAGATAAAAGAGGAGAGTGGAGGCAGGCAGACGGCCGCCTTGGTGTCCTATAAATGACATTGTAATTCTCTGAACATGGGTTTTAGTGTAGTCAGCCACCATTAGGGGAAGAGGGAAAAAGGGAGGTATTTTTGCCACTTTACCCAGCCAAGCATCTCTAATGGTGTGTGTGTGTGTGTGTGTGTGTATGTGTATATAGTCCAGTCTGTCTGAAAGACTCCCTCTGCCCCTATTCCCGTCTGCTCACTCACACAGTGAGAGACAAAGCCTTTACAAGGACCGGCAGGGATGGCAGAAACCCAGCATTAGCACTTGCTGCCATATTCTGTCAGGAGATCATAGTACAAATCCTTCTTCTCTGATATAAATATCCTGTTTCTTTATGCTCCAATAAGCTGTCGTGTCCTATCCAATATCACAACAAGGCTACATACAGTAGAAGCTATTGAACTCAGAACCCCATATAAACCAAAAAAGACTTAAAGCATTCACATGTAATGTGAGCTGAGTGAGCAAAGCATCTCTGGTGAGGGAAAGGGACTGTGTTTTTCTTAGATCTCAGGTTAGTACATGCAAATAACAGATCAATAAAGCAATTAAGACATCACTCAATCATAAAGTCAAGCGGTAGAGCCCTAGAGGGTGTGTCCCAGTTTGCTTTGTAAGATTCTCTGCTGCGTAAACCAACCTGAGAGACTGCCGCTTCGCTCTGAGCTGTTGTGAGAGCTGGTGGTGCTGAAATCTTGTGATTGGTTGTGGGGTATTCTATTAGACAATCCTTCAGCCAATCGGTAGTCAGGAATGAAAAGGAGGGCTACAGTGGGGGTTAAAGGGCAAAAATAACAGTGGCATCAGGTGACTGGCAGTTAGCACAAGCACATGCGAACATGCAGTTAGAGCATTAAGCAAGCGGGACATATTCAGGATTCATACATTCAACAAGGTGCACTTATTCATCTTTCATTCACTTTCTGATTTGTATGCTACAGACCATATATTTGCTGGACAAATTTGATTTGTGGTTGATTTGAAAAACATGGCACTAATCTTTCACAAAACTTTTTTCAATTCATGAAATTGGATAAATGAGTCAATAGTGGAGAATTTAATTGAATATTCGTCCCCCTTCAGAGAGATATAATCATACATAAACATATGTGACCATACGTCTTGAAATAATGCCAGGGAGAATTAGAAAAGTAGTTTTAAAAATGTATTGCATTAAAAAAAACTATAATTAATCTGTTTTAGACTGTTGGAAAATGAGGTAATAAATATGTATCAGAGTACAGTGGAGGAATACTCATTACACCGTAAGTATGAAATTCCACTCAGCTTTAAAAAACCCTGCATCAAATCCACAGTAATTAATTGGGATTATTTTCTTAAATATTAGTCAAGCTAAAATGGATGGGCAATTACTCTGAAACTGAAGGAGGAGTGGTACCTTCATGAAAACAGGCAAGGCAATGGATGGATGTCTTAACTGCACTACTCCTTCATGAGATGTTTATTCAACCTTGGAGATTAACCAAAATGATGTCTGCTGGGGGAAAAATGACTCTCTTTAAGACAACCTCCTCCCTCTCAGCCACCGCGGGTTTGAAAAGGCTCCAGATACTTGCTGGAAAAGTTTATATTCCAAATGGCCATCTTGCTATAACTGCAAATGGTGTGGCTTGTGCTTTAGGATAATTCACTTACTTTGTATTTGATGTCACAGGATAAGATACTGTATAAACACTTGAAGAGCCTCATACATGAGGGCAACGGCATCACCATAAATCGCCGTTAGGACACTCACTTTCTCAGTTTAACTTACTGTTGTTGCAGGAGTTCTTGTCAGGCAGGGAGTAGCCGAGGTTGGCCATCTCCTGCTTGGCCTGGAGTGAGGCCTTCCACTGGGCCTCGGGCAGGTCCACGGCCAGCTCGTGGATGCTGCTGGAGTGGAGAATCTGGGTGGTGGCATAGGGTGTGGCCTGGCATGTTTGGCCAGGGCTGTTGTAGTTCGCTTTGGTGGTGAAGTCTATGCTGCTGTAGATGGCTCCATCAGATAGCATGGTGCCTGTCTTATCCCCTTGCCCGGTGGGGAGATCTGCAAAGGAGGAAGGGAGGGAGTTTACAGGATAGTTGCTCTCTAAAAGACACTCAACTGTAACCCTGGAGTATTCAACAAAAAACTATTTCGGTTTTTATGGCAAACAAAGAGAAGATGACCATCCACTCATGTGGTCCTGGAGTGTTGTGGAATTAGAGTCTGGACCTTGTTTTTTGGGGTTCAGCTCTCATTTTAAAAAATAGCACTTAACACGATCACTCCATTAAAAAAAAATAATCCCAGGTATTCATGTATTCCAACCTTCAGCCTCCCAGTCCCTCTGTATGTGTGGATATCTCAGCCCCCACCCCCGTCCTCTGTTCATATACATGAGGGATAATGCTGCTGCTCTGCATGCGTGTGTGTGTGTTTGTGTGATGACAGAAGAAGGGAGGGAGGGAGAGAGAGAGAGAGCTAGGGAAAGTGCAAGCAGACTCTCCGTAGTGAATGGTTTGCATGCCCAGTGAAGGGGAGATGATGTAGAGCCATGGCGGAAGTGTCCGCATCTGCTCCAGTCAAGCTGCGCCTGTCCTTCACGACTGGCTGCTCAAGACCATCCTTTCAAACACCCATCCACCCCCTGCTCCTCTGCCCGTCTCTCCTCTCACATGCTCTTGCTCTGAGGTATGGGCTATGACACCAGGTTGGACTATTTGCCATTACTCAGCCTGGTGACAGTTGAGGCCCTGCTGTTAATGCTCTAGTTGTCCTCTGATGTGATATATAAATATATACCCAATACGCAATATGCATTTATGTACATGATGAACAACAGGAGTTTCGGTAGAACAGAAAGGAAGGCAGGCCATCATCTTTCATCTCTCATGGTCTCTTTCTCAAAGCACCTGAGATGGCACCAGGGCACTCACCTCCTCGGCCAAAGTTACTCAGGTCATTGGGTCCCCCGGAGCTGCTGTTGACAGGCAGGCTGGTGGCCGGCCAAGAGTCCGCTAACCAGGGGTAACCTGGGTCACTGGCATTCAGGAGGCCTGGCCGGCTAGGCAGAAACACAGGATGAAATGCTAGATTAAACATAGGGTGTGAAATTACATTAATAGCAGAGCTTTGTGTACAAAAAACATCCCCAATTGCTTATTATGCATGGTTTAATTCTGCTTTATGTTTTCCAGATTCAGAATTAATGAATAAAAAAACATGACAGCAATCAGCAGTGAGACAATGTGAAGACAAAAAAACCCCCATATGTTTAAATGTTAGTTTCTGCACAAGACTGCGTGTTTGTGTGAGATAAGCTTCCCCTAAGCCACTAAGCTAATGAAACACTTCTGAGATAGGGGGAAACTACTGTACGGATACATTTCTTCCCCCACAAAGTTGGAATTCCTTCAGGCGAACCCAACTCTTTATCTCTCTGTTTCTCCTGCTGTGTCGTTGTCACATTCCCTGAGTTATTAATGCAAAAGCACACTGTGGAGACACTAATTCACGCATTTGCTCTCTGCACACATGTGCAGCAGTGCATGCGGACACCCACATGTATACATTTCCTTATTCATTAATATCTTGTACAGTCTGCTGTGTTTTCCCATCAACCCCTTGTGGTGACGTCCAGACAGTCTAAATCTTATTTGATGAGACGTCAGACCTCGGCCCTAGCCCCACCATGATGCTCCGACCCACTTGTGGGATGCCTGCATATGGGAGAGGGCAACTCCATTTAACAGGTGTTGTGTCCCTCCTAAGGGGGTGAGAACCATAAAAAGCAGCCATTAAGACTTTAACTTGTCATGGGTGACTACTGGGAGGCCATTAGGGCCACTTTACTGTACAATCACGTCTGAGGCTCGTTAACACAGATGGAGTTAAATAAGAATAAGTGAAATGCCTTTGTTTATGTGTCACTGATACATCATACCCGTTTTTTGTGTAATGTATACACACTAGTTTACATCAGTAGAGGAAGGAGACAAAATAAACACATTAAAAGCAGACATGAAACCCTCAACAAAACTATTGGCAGTATTCTGCTGAGGGTCTCATACATTTTTACCTGAGAAATCACACCCTACATGTGATGAAGCGAATGGCATTGCCTTCTCAGAAACACAGCACACCGCTCTGTCAGTGCCCGGCAGTGCTGTGTGTAGCACTGCAGATTCACATGTGCGCTCTGAGAAGCTGCGGAGCACAGTAGTTAGCAGCAAGGCTGCCTGATGTTATTTTTTGTCTTAGCTCCAGTGAGGTGACGTGTTGGCTCTGAGGGACTTGGAGAGAGTCAAGCCCTGAGGACAAGGGCAGGTAATGGGCGTGCTGGAGTCAGTCTCTCCCTCAGCCACAGGCTCTAATGAGAAGAGCTGTTCCACTGAGGGGGGAGTCTAAATGAACTGCAGCCCTGGCAAGCTAAGAACCCTCGCTGTGGCTCCTGAATGCCAAAACAGGCCCTCGGGGGAGACAAGTCATTCAAATTGATGGCTGTGCATCAGACAGATGCACTTTTATAGGGTAATACATCTCCCCACGTCCTTCCTACCTCTGTTTCTGGCTGCCATGTTCCCCCATTGTCATCATTCTCTCTCGCCATACCATCTTTCCCTAACCCTATTTTCCTTTTTTTCCCCTTAAAAAGGCTATTTGAAAGAGAAGGAGCTGACAGTGGAAATGGCTGCATCGTCCTTGTATTTATCACAGAGCAGCAAGATAATTAGAATAAGACTGATTCCTACTGGGGATATTTGTTATATTTGTGTGTGTGTGTGTGTGTGTGGGTGTGAGTGAGATGGTTGGGTTATGGGGAATGGTATAGGGGGTGGACACCAGGTCATACATCTAATGAAAAGTCAACACCTAACTTTTAATCCCTGCCCAACGTAGGATGGATGGCAACCTTGGTAGATAAAATTTGATTTGGAACTGTTCCTCTTGCTGATAGGCATTTCAGTTACTTGTGATGGGTAGGAAACCATAAATACTGCCTAAGATGCCTGACACCAGGCTTCCCATAAATAAGCCAAGTGAGAGATATTAATTCCAGAGCAACTTCATAAATCAGGTGTTTATGGTCCCACAGACTAGTGAATGGAGCTTGAATTAAAAGTCTAGACATTAGTTAACACTTAGAGCAATGGGAAACACAGATTACTTTCCAGATTAACTCTCAGGGAACATGCTGTCATTTAGCATTCAGATCCTGGGATGTAAAGGAATCTCCATAGCAACGGTGTTAGTGAAACCTGTTCACTGCAATGCTCAGCCCATTATCCCCGCCTATAGGAACGAATCTGCTTTGCTAAAATATTGATCAGTGTCAAGATAGGAAGTTATTACTACCTCCTAATTACCATCTCCCTATTGGCAGGGGGATAAGGGACGAGCCCTTATCGGCTTTTATCAATTTCAATTGAGCAGCCAGAGTCAAATCGTCCAGGTCTACCAATCTGCAGCCTATTCATCTTCTATTAATCATTTATTTTGTGATCGATTAAGTGTAATTGTTCAATCAGGGCAATCTGGCAGGGGCCAATGAGAAACTGGAAACAGACGAAGCTTCATTTGCTATTGTCTAATTAATGCAATAAACATCTCATGTAACAAATGAACACATTTTCCTCTGATACTCTGCTACTCATTTTCGCTCTCAGGGCAGATGGGCAAGTTGCAACATCTGGGATTTGATGGTAGTGGAGTGACTAACGGATCAGAGGCTTGTGTTAGAATAAGAGTTCCAGATTGCATCCTCTTCCAGTGTCGTGAAAATTGTGTCAGCCGCTGCTACTGACTAAAGATATGACAAATATAGAGCACCAAAAACACAGACATTTCAAATCCCATTCGCTGGAGTGAGAATCAGAACCACTTATGTGGAAAATTGAAGGAAAAACACTACAGCAGAAAGTAGATGAGAAAAGGCATGGCAAGTGGCATGGCTAATTCATTGAGAGCATGCCGGCATCTCACGAAACAATATAGGCAAAATTGTCCATTGCGGCATTCAGTCATACACACAGTAAGGGAAAAAATGAAAAGAAAAAGAAAAGGCATAAAAATATGAATTCTGAAACCAGACTGCAGAACAAACGCATTCCCAAAAGCCCAGAGACACACAGGGTCAGATTTAGTTGGCAATCTCTCGCTGAGTGTTTGAGATCTGGAGGCTTTACCTAGTCAGGTGTGATAAGCAGTAGATAGGCAGAAGCCCGAGACTCTCCAGGGAGTCTCTTGAATACCCACAAAAGCCCAGTAACTGGTGTCATTGAAATGTGCCCCATTCTCTGTAGCCCCTCTCTCTTTCACCAACGCACACTGAAATGGAGCAGGCTGTATGGGGGTGCAAGCGGGGTACCTCCACACATCTCTCCCCTGGGTAATTATTTTTACATTATTACATGTGCTCAGATCCCAGCCGCCCACGCAAGGTGACAGGCAAATTTATCACTCCAGAGGGCTTTTGGGTTGCCTGTAGCCAGCAGCGGAAGATAAATGACAAAATAAAAGCACTCTCTGCTTAAATTGTTTCTGTTAATTCTGTTGAGGAGATTTATGAGTTAATCTATCGATGCATGAACAGAGATGTGGTAGAAATGTATATTTGCACGCTGGTTTGCATGGCAGGCACACAAACACGTATTGGTGATCTATCAATCTATCAATCTATCGGTCATTTATCAGTGTTAGAATCACAAGCTGCTTGTTGTAGACTTAACGCAGGACCGTGGAGGAAAGCTTGTGTTAAGACACGTAAAGCTCAGGGCAGAGATAATTAAATAATAATGTTTTTTTTGTTTTTCTTGTGATATTACACACGAATACTGATTCCTGCCGTTGTTTTGTTTCTGGTGGGACACTCACCTTCCATTGCTCATCAGACCACCATCAACTCTCTGGAATGTCACTACAATCAGAAAAGAAAGAAAGAGGAAAAAGATGGAGGGGAAAAAAAGACAAGGCCATATATTACGTTTTTCTAGCATAACACACAGCAAACAACCAGGATTTATTTCCACAATTAAGATAAGATACATTGTCTCTTCAGTTTTGAAGAGTTTGCCCTTGTGCTTCAACAGCTATGTGTTGATCTGTTCACTTTTTCTTATACTTCTAGATACTTGATGGATTCACTAAGGGATGCAGATGTCCCCCTGCGTCCAATGCCTTTCATGAAAAAAAAAGTGCATTGATGAGGATTGCATATTGCTTTGCTCTGCATAAGTGGAGATGGCATGTGTTCCTCAAGGACAAGATGCCTGATGAGAGGCAAAACTCATTTCATCTTTCTTATTTTGCTGCTGAGTTATTATCAGATTTGTGATTAAATCTCAGCCAAAAAATGATTAGAAAAGGCAGAGTGCTCATTAATCACGTTGAGTTTTCTATCTGCATGCATGGGGGCTGAGTTACTGATCCTTCAGCAAGCAGGGCTCCCCAGAAGCCATACATGTGGCCTGTTCCATTACAGTGATCTATAGATAACAAGGGCCGCTCTTTGTCAGCGGCTAGTAAAACTCCATGGCTCAAAGTGAGAGACGGCTGTGAAGGTTCCATTTCATCTCTGTTCAACGACCATGATGATAAAGCAGCCTCGGATGTTTTAAGCATGTAAGAACTTCAAGGGATCACAGGAAACACAGAAAAGCAGCAAGAGTTTTGGAAATCACCGCATACCAATGGGAAAAAAAGAGGAGGGAAAAAAGAGAGCTGGTTTAATCAAGAGAGAGAAGGAGAGCGGTTAGTAATTTGGCTCATTTGTTCCACAGAGGGAGATTAAAGAGAGAGGGAGGCTGAACATTCCTCCTCTCTTTTCTGTTTCATTCAGGTTGATTCCACAACAAGCCCAAGCATGGGCGAGAGAGGGGGCTTTTCTATGGGTGACGTAGTAGCACAGATGACAGGGAGAGGAAACTCCCACAATAGATTACAGAGGCTGCTAACAGGACATTTTAATGCATCATCAACATTACCTAAGCTTACTTAATCCAATATTCTCTCGTGAACATATTTTTAGGATTTTAAACAAGAAAAACACAATTTAAAACGTGTCTAGTATACATGTCAGAACAGTTGATAGTTTATTTTTGCATTAAGGTTTAAGCAACCAAATAGCAGTGAGTAGAATTAAAATACTTACTGCTAACACAAGTTTTACCCAGATAAAACCAACACTGCAGGTCTTCTTGAATAAAATATAGCTTTGACAGCTTGAGACAGAGTTGGCATTATTCAGTCATAGCTAAAGCCATTTCTCTTTGTTCCACCACCAACAAACTTGCATTAGAGAATTCTCTGTCGTTCGAGAGAGGACTGACAGGAGAAGGACGAGGAGGAGGAGGCCGCAAGGGGAGGCTGTGCAGCGGGAAGGCCTCTGAAGTCCCTATCTGTGCTCAGGCACATTTCTGGGCTGCTGTGGAATACTTTTATGTTAGCCAGAGTGACATGGCGGCATAGCTGTGCTTCTCGCCTCCGTCTTCCAGATAAGCACTTTCTCCAATATGAATACAGATTAATCCCCTTTAATAAGCATTAAGGGGTTTGCGGGGGGGTGGACATAATCAGCATATAAAAATTCCATCAAATCTCCTTCCTGCTGGCCGTGTGCCTCAACAGTGTAGTGATTTACCTCTCCTGTACTGACAGCTTTAGGAGACTGAGACAGGACACTCTCGATACATCAACTAATTGTCAATACAGAGAAGAGCAGCACTGTAAGACACTTCAGCCGCATTCTGGCTCATGTTCTAAATATCACCTCACTCTGACTCTATAATCTCTGCTATAGTTAGTTGACCTTGTTTTGCGCTCAAAACTCTTTTAGTGAAATGACATGCTTCCTCTCTGGATTTTACAAGGTGTGCTTCTAATTTAAAGTTTCAATAACATATTGATGTTTTCCACACTCTGTTATTACAGGTGCTTTGGACAGATTACCATTGGACCAGATTAAATTAGGATTTTGCTTTAGTCTCCACATGGACCACATGGCTAAATGTATTCTTTACCAAATGTTTTATTAGTTAAGGTTGTAAGTAAATCCAGGAAACAGAGGGAAGGACACTGACCGCTGACTCATTGCACAACTATCAGATACACTGATACTGTACACATAATTATCATGTGAATCTGTAATGCTGTAATTCTCTTTTACTTTCTCTTTACACCCAACTACTCTGTGTCTTTGATGAGCTACTCTTCTCTCAGTCCACTCCGTCCATAGACAGAGTCAAGATGAATCATTTGTACATGATTGGTGCCAGTCAGGCTTAATTCTGCAGAAGACAGATGGCGACAACACAACACAACACTGTTACACCATGAAAATGGCTTTAGTTTACCTATAAACAAAAGACATTTAGCCAAGGAACCAAAATACTTATATTCACAATAGTGGGGGAAATTGACACAAGTAGAACACAAAAACTATATGGAAGGAAAAGGAGGGAAAAAATCAAATACACCACCCAGCTGCGTAACTGACACCTATGGAGAACAGATGTGTAAATTACAACCCGATCCGAGTCTTAAAAAGAAAACAAAGATGAAAAAGATTATTGGTGGAACAGGAAATAGACAGTCTAATCCTGCACCACAGGAAAAGATACACGAGACAGGATGAAACTTCATTCAAAAAGAGGAAGCCACAACAGACATACACACGAATACAACACAATATGTAAATAAGGCTGTAGGTTTGGCAGGAATAAGGGCTTAAGTTTGCAGGGCTCTGGCCATGGCCAATAGCAAATCTAGATTTCTTTGACTTGTAAATTTGCTTCTCTGGTTGGTTAAGTGGCTTTCGTGATTATGAAATTTGGATTTGCATTAGCCATAACCATCAGTCTGACAATCCAAGCATATATACTATAAGCGGGCAGAATCTGCGTTGAGGTGGGGTGAGGAGACGGGACAAATGAACAGTACCTGCAGGGGTGAAGGTGAAGGATTGAACTGCAAAACAAGAAGACAGAGAAGTTGTGCGTTAAAAGCCTGCAGAGATAAGCGGTGCTTTAGGGGTATCTGAACACCGGGGACGGGGTCAAGCCGAGAGGCGCTGAGGGGTCAGAGAATGTAAGACCACATTGTCACCCAGTGCGCAGAGCAACGGCCAGGAAAGCAGCCAGCTCAGAGGCCACAGAGGTGTACAGACGGTGGCACAAACCCCAAAAAAAATACAACACACAAACACATAAATGCAACAAACAGAAATAAAAAGCAAATGAACCCAAGCAGTTTACAGCAGCTGTCACTGTCCATGCTCTTTTTGACTTACTAAGAATGATGAGACAAAAAGTATTTTTCTCTTTAATTTCTGCTTGTTAAAAAGGCAAAATCTAATGTTAGAATATTGTGTTGCACTGAGTGCAGCACTAACGTGTCAGTTCATTACCATTTCCTGCTCTCTAATTAAATCTTGTACCCTTGGCAGTTTATGTGGACTTGGTGGTTGCTAGTATTGACTGGGGGTCGCTCAGTAAGATGTCAGGGTCAGTGTGTGGGAAGAGAGCTGGACACACTCCAGCTTCAGTGACCAGCAGAGAGTCCAGTCTGCCCACTCAGCTCGACCACCCTGGGCTATTAACCAACACCGTGGGTGGATTTGTCAAAAACTGTAGTCCTCTGGAAATGATTCACACAGACATCTGTCTCCCCGTTGAGCTTTAACACTGCAGCCATTTCGACCTCGCTGCTAGCAACTTCTACGATGCTTCATCAAAACTGTACTGATTAAGATTGAAACGTAATAATGTAGTAATGTAATGAAAGAGGGAAAAATAATTACTCGTTGAATTTCCATTCCATTTCCAAGAGTGCAATTAGTGTAAATGTGCATAGGTGACTATGAGACTATGATCAATCTAACCTGCGTAGTTGCTGAGGCCCTTTCTCTTCTTTCTCCTCCAGTACAGCCAGATGCTGAAGCCCATAAGGATGACCCAGCAGGCCCCTCCAATACCGGCAATAAAAGCAGGCTGTTTCACCACATCAGTGATCTGCTCTGTGATGCTGTTGTTCCGGTTCCCGTGTATAATCACGTCCCGGAACTCCTTACCTGAGGGCACAGGGGATAAACAGGCAACATTAATGCGATGCTGGGTGGATGGTGCATGGTTTGCTGCTTCAAGGTGAAAGTTAACACATCTCTTATGAAATACTGAAGGACTTGAGAATGTTCCACTTTTTCACTGTGCAGAAATAACACCTATAGACACATCAAGACAGGGTTAGAGCAAGATTAAGCTCAAAGAAAGTAGGTGTGATGAATTTCAGCTGAGATATTGACCAGGGGAGCTGGACATAGATCTAAAGGATGTGCAGTGAAATATAATGTACAGACTGAAAAAGACAAAGCCTAAAAGCTTATAACAAACCCCCAGTGAGCAGGTTGTTTGCTTAGCTCAGCCCCTAATTCACTCCTTTGCCGGTAAAACACACCATGCGAAATGAGACGAGAGGATCCTGGCCTGTATTGATCTCCAATCGCTGCTCACCCTGACTTGTCTGCCTGACAGTATTTCTTGGAGCATGATAAGAGCACAAAATAATGTTCCCACACATTGACAGGAACAAATACCCGCTCATAAAGATAAACACGCACATATTATACGTGCATGCATAGAAAGTTGCACAAATGCTCTTCATCTTTATATTACTGTGTAATCACATGAACACACACCCATTCGCACATCCACAGACACGCAAACACACAATATATTATAACTGCAAGCTTGGGGCTCTGCTCTCGGAGATGGATTATGTGAGTGACACTGGGGAAATAAGAACATGCTACAGGCCAAGCCATCAGTTATGGGTCAAATCAGGCACAATCTGCCTCAGCTCCACATAAATCATATACAGTCAGACCACATACCAAAATAGTAGTATTTTAACAATATTATCCATTTGGCAATGCCTAGTATTTCATGAAAACATTCACACTATTGGTTATTCTGCTGAAATCATCCATTACCTCTGACATATGATGTTATTTTTTGTGAGTACAGATGGGAAAAACGTAATGCTATAAAGTTGTGAATACTTTTTATCAATCAATCTTACCGATGATGATAGTCTGAGGTTCACTCTTGACTCCAACCCCTGCACTTGTGCTGGCAGCCACTTCCACTCTGTAAACCACTCCCACTTGAAGCCCGCCCACCACCACTGAGCGTATGGCTGCATCCACCGTCTTATTTACATGGAAACGGGTCTCATTCCCCAGACACCAGATCTAAAGCAGACGGAGGGGGAAATAAAGAGAGAGGCAGTTGATTCCATTTGGCTTTGTACGAGTTCAATGAGAATCCATGCTGACCTGCTGGGACAAACCTTGTATTCTTGGATGATGCCGTTCTGGTGGTCTGGTGGAGGGGGGTCCCAGGAGATGCTAATGGAAGTGCTGTTCTGGTTTCCCACAGTCAGGACCGTTACCTGCTGAGGAGGGGCACTTGGGGCTGAAAGTGGAGGCACAAAATAACCAGGTCAACAATCAAATACACTACTCTGCAGTTCAGGCAGCAGAAGAGTATTTAATCCTTAGAAACAAGTATAATGGCATGCACTGCAGTATAGTGTGAATATGTTTCAACAGGAGCTCATAAACATGTCTACACAATTGCACATACACAAAAACACACACAGATGTACACATTTCCAAGGAATGCTATTCTTCAGGGATGGCTGAAGGCTGTCAAGATGTCTCATTAGAGGAGGATTTACATGAAGACCAGGGCAGGTCTGACATGGCTATAGCCTATCTTTAACGTTTCACTATGATTTAATATCTCATCCTCTGCTCCAGCCCCGTGGATTTGCACAGAGAATACTGGTATTGATTTGTGAAATGACAGCCTGGCACAGTCAGGCAGGTGCTCTCTGTCAAGCTAAGACTCCAGCATTGGCCAGAGCCACAGTGGCATGTGGGTCAACAAGCTAATAGGCTGAAGCGCAGATGAAAAGGAAATATGAAAAAAATACATTGCAGGGGAAGGAAACAAGGTC
Source organism: Nannoperca obscura (assembly GCA_036024295.1). Lineage (NCBI taxonomy): Eukaryota > Metazoa > Chordata > Actinopteri > Centrarchiformes > Percichthyidae > Nannoperca > Nannoperca obscura. Next base: position 15,769 of record JAVQJL010010553.1, on the reverse strand, counting down.
TCAGTAAACATATTGACTGATTCCATTGTTCAGCCAGATGAAACTAAAGCCAATAGGTAAGGATCAGGTGAAGCTTCAGAGAGTGGCACATCTAAATGAATCTTCTTTATCCACAGACAGACAGAGAGTGGATAGAAACAAGACAAGTCCAAGCTTTCATAAACCTCACTGTGTTGTTATTCTGACGGTGACAATCTTCTGACCCCACAACGGGCAACAGAGGGAAAATAAATAACAGTTGGCCCAACTGGAAATAACGTTTTAAAAATAATGTTTTCTCATTTCCGCAGTGGCTGGCAGGGGATCGGCACCACAGCAGAATACTGACAGGTCAATTACTCCTGGGCTGCCTCTCCCTCACCTCGCCTCCATCCAAAATGGCACGTGTCACCCTGTAAATCTGTGCTCATCCCTCAGCGCGATTGGCCACACCGGCCCCCAGAGAGCCAGAAGGCCCTGGCATGGTGGAAGATGAATGAGTCCAATGATGAACCCAACACCTTGGCCAGATTAGAAACAATCTACCAAGGGAGCATCTGATCAACCATCATGCTCAGAGCTCTCCAACGCTGCATTACATCCAGGTGACATAGTGCTGGATTGGTGCGTGGAAGCCATCAGAGACAATGTCGTTCAAAGTTAATGTTATGAATGATTTAGCAGCTTATTATCATGCATATTTATACTAAACAATACACATTTTTCATTAGAGGCCCTGGAGGCAGTGCTAATAGAGCCATTAGCAGAGTGATGTATGGCAGTCAGGAATGTGACCCCCCTGTCTCATGCATACACAGGGCTGTGCTGCATGATGAAGGAATACAAACATGTCCAAACAAAAAAAGAAGCCAATAGCTAATGTAAAGCAGTGGGTGGTGTGGGAGGAAACCTGTGGACCTTCCTCAGAGATACCCTTTAATGTGGATGAAGTCCACTACAAATGAACATTAATACAAAGTGATTTGCCTTCCCCCTAAATAAGCATTATTTAGCATGAAAGATGGGCCTCCTTAGTGACTCCTTAGACAATCATTCTGTGGCAATCAGATGGCAACCAGAGTTCATTTATCAGCCATGGCATGACTGTCCAGATGGAGAGTGAGAGAATGTGTGAAAAAGGCAGAGTGAGACTACAAAGATGGACACAGAATTGTAGCGCTGAGCATACTGTACCCCTGCATCCGTCAGGAGCGGCTCTGGGGATTATTTAATTGTGTTAGCTAATGGACAACCTACGTTTTAATTACCCTCTGAACAAGACTTCTCTATCCATCTATCTGCCCTTCTCTGTCCCAGGGTCTCTGAGGAGCCTAGAGCCGTGTGTTTGACGGTGTATCTGCTATGACCAGGCACAGCAGCGGGTCTGTGACAGAAATAGAAAGTGGTCGAACTCTCTGAGGGACTGCAATGCAGATAAAGAAGGAGCAGGGAGAGTTATCAGCATTGGTAATAGCTGGGACATGCAGGTTCTGGAGGCCTTAGGGGGAGGTGGTGTGCTGGCATGTATGTGTTTACTGTATGTGTGTTAGTGTGAGAGTGTGTGTTGGAGACAGCTGTGATGTGATAGCAGTTCCACTACAGCAGTGCATACACTGGCTGGCCACAGGAGATATGGTCCCTCTGAGAAAGGGAAAATAAATGGGTCTGTCACACAGACAGGATGTGAACTGTCTCCTATACATGCGGGCCTAAATATGTTGTGGCAAGATGGGCTTTGTCTCCAGTATAAAGAGTCTGTATTTGTCTTTTTGTGCTGTTGTATGCATGCACTGTGTGTCTGTACTTCAGATCATATTGTAATTTAATATCACTTATTAGACTTGAAGGTTGAAGCCAGGCTGCGGCCGTGCTATTGGATGCATTTCTGTTTTGGCATAGGTCAAAATAGTAAATCCATCCAAACACAGACCTATGTGTGTGTTTGTGTGTGAGATTGTGCCACACTGTTCTGTAGCCTTGTCAGAGCCTGTATGAATCAAGCTTTTGGCGACAGATCATACTCGCAGGAGGAACTGTGCTTTGTCCAATCACAGCTCGGGCCTGTGGCTGCTGGGTGATGGATTAAAAGAAGTTTGGCACTAACACCACCAATCATAAACAAAAAAAGCACAGCAGGAAGGTCAGACAGACAGGCCCTAACATGTACGCACACATATTTACACATATACCCTCAGTTCTCAGTATCAAAGGGAGGGGCAGCAGCGCCTGTGATATTATGACAAAAACCAACATGAAAGCAGCCTATGGGGTCATGTGTCACCCGTCATCCCACATTTGTGTTTGACTCACTATGTTGTATTGCTCCTGACATGATATACAAATACTCAGCATGTTCTTCTTCTTCATACCTTCCTCAGTTGTCCGTGCCGTCCTGGATTCACTGTCCATGCCTTGAAACTCGTTGAAATAAGGACGGACCTTGATCTCATACACAATGCCCTTTTTGAGTGCAGAGAGGACGACACTGCGCTCAGAAGGGACCTTCACATCCTGGGTCTGCCAGGGTCCTGGTGAAGGAAGTCCAGATGTCTGCCTGTACAGAACTCTGTAACCCTGGATGAACTGGGACTGACGATCCACCTGAGAAAGCGAATGAAGACAAGATTACTGCTGTATTTCTGTGCAAAAAGAACTGTGCAGAGGACGTTGGTAGATGCTATCTTGGCCCAGCCACTAGATGATATAGATTTTTGCAATGAATTTCTTCCTCACAGGATTGCATTCATGACACTGTAGAGGCTGTTGATCGTTTAATGGGCCTTTTATCGCCAGCCATGACACCCTTAGCTCAGTTAACACCCTGACATTACCTCATACACCCAGCTCCCAGCACCAAAGTGTTCCCTCCTCTATTAAAACGACTTTCCGTAATGCCACCTTAAAGGACATATGCATGTCTCATTTGTGTTATAAATACTAAGTAGTGACACTGGAAAGCAGGTCCTAAGATGGGCTGTGAGCATGAGAATGTCATGCTGCAACAAACAGAAACACCCTGGGGACATGAGGAGAATACACTGCAGAGGTGATAACAGCAGATCTGTCCCATAGAAAAGACGGAGAGACTGGAAGGGTGATAGCCCACTGCAACCAACAAAAGACCCCTCCCTTAAAACTTGGACCATTTAGCTAGACAGAAAAAAATGAATTTATGCAGAGGAGGAACGGGTGCATAAGTCATTGTAATGGCTTGTTAACAGTAGAAGAAGTGAGTGGGGCTTTCAAGTGAGATATTAAGCAGCTGTTTTTCGCCAGTGTAGCCCGAGTAAATCAGCAAAATGGATTCCCTGCTTGGTGTGTGACTTTTATTAAGGAAATGATTTGGAAATATAAAAGCTCTCTGAGAGTGGCCCCTCTGTTTATTGAAAGGGCCCCTGATTGATTAGGTAGCCATGTTTTGTGTTGATTGTACATTGCAATCATAAAGCAGTGCTTTAGCATTAAATTAGCTACCAAGTCTTGGGGTGAGACTTATTACAGGGTTCAATAAACATGTCACAAGAAAAACGGCTAATGTGGTTCATTTGAAAATGGAAACAGGCACCCCATGCCACTAAGTGATAGGTGTACACTATAAATACATGCACTAGAGTGATTTGCAGCACCACAATTAAAAATAAACCAGTACAGAAACCGTATGAACATCTCAGCTTTGAATAATATAAATAGCATTTTGTCCTTGTTAACATACAGTTAAATAAAAAGCATTTTAGCCACGGCTGTAGCTCTTTTTCACATTAAATACAATATCTAATTTTGGGACATAATGTGCTGATTCAATATGTGCAATAAGTACAAGAGCAGGTGTTTGTGGAGATTGTTTACATGCATGAGTGTAAAGAAGATTAATGCACCATCTCTTGGCAGTAGGAAATCAGGAACACTCAGTTTAACCACAAACATTTATTTCAATCAGATTTTCTCCATGCAAAGTCTTTTGTTTTAAGAGGGGAAGCAGCCGAAGACATATGGAAGATTGATGAACAACCAGATGTCTTTGACGTCTCTTCTGATGTTCAGTGTGGTTAAAAGAAACAATTTCTCAACTATTTGATGTTCAGTTACTTTTAAGTCACCAATTACAATATTTCAAAGCTGCAGTCTTACGGAACAACCTGACAAAAATTCCCTGACATAAAAGAAATGGTAGCCTCGAGGAGCACCTGTTTGGCTTCAAAGAGGGAACTTTAGTATCGACTATCTTGACTCAATGTTACAAAATCAAAGATGTAAAAAATGTAATCAAAAGAGATAAGAAAACCACATACAAATTGAACTGTTTTAGATATCTCATTTCTTTCAGTCTCAAGACTTGAGCTGAACGAATGACAACGATAAAGAATGCTGAAAGTGTACTGTCAGTTAAACAGCTGTAATCTGTATGCAAAAAGACCAGCTACACTTACCGTCCATGTGACCTGAATGGTTGTGGGACTCAGGACAACTGGGTTGTGCAACCGAACTATGACCTCGCCGAGCTCCTTCTGTACATGCCTGTGGTCGACACCTTGAGCTGGAGGACTTATATCTATGACAGATCAAGAAAGCAAAATGAGAAAAAGAAAGGGCCCAAAATAAAACGTTCCCCACTCTCCTCCACTTGGTTCAGTTCACTCAGTTCCTCACGATAAACCTTGCTTCATCACCATCAGAAGTGGAATGGGGAAAGTGTGACTGAATGGACCAATCGGTTTCAACAAAGAAGCGTTCACTCGGTGATCACGACTTCATTCGAAAAGGAGCAACTTCATCTACATTAAAATGACCTCATTCCATTTTGTATTAAGGCTCTTGTCTGGTTTGGAGAAAAGAAAGGAGACTTGGGCTGGCAAAGGTCCTTATATGTGCGACTTGTCTGCACTTGCTGGGGCTTGACTGAACAACCACATCAACGAATAAACTCTGAATGCTCGACTCCAGACATATTGGATGGGAGATGAATGGACACTATGACACTATTTTCCAGCTCATTTCCCATTTTGTACATGCATGTGTTTTAAGTTACAAGCAATAAAAAACTCCGACGGATGAGATACTGAATGTGGTTAAAACGAGCCACAGTTTTGAGTTATTTACTGAAGGGAAGCAAGAAAGCAAAAAAGCTTGCAGGAGGAAATTTTATTTCAAAAAAAGCTTCTTCCAGACAACACAACACAGTCATGAATCACAGGCCACACTAACAGGCCATGACAGGTCAAACTGAGTTAAAGAAGTGAAAAATCAATTTGTCATCAATGCATGCCATGTCAATAACCGCATCTATATATTATCAAGACCTTCACCTCAGCATGAGAAAGATATGCTGCATTTAAAAGGGACTTTTTTAATAAACACTCTTGGCTTGCATTTGACAGAGCTTTGCCAAAGGTGGCTTTTTAATTTTTTTTGCAGGGGACTTATCATGTCAATGTAATCTGGAGACTGTGGTCTGTCCGGTACCATAATCAAATCTTCTTTGGGTCTGGAGGCAGTCATTTTCTCCTGTTATGATCATTAACATAGCAGGGATAGCACTAACTCAGTTTGGCCTTCCAAAAGTAGACATGCTTATTTTACATAATTGCTTAAGTGTAGCCTTAATGAGCTGGACTGAGATGGAGAATTTGACCTCTGGAAAGTTCTGCAATATTTCAGTATAGCTATTCACTGCAGATTGCTGGGAGGGGCTGATAAGTATCATACTTTGAAGGGGAGAACAGTGACCTTACAATATCAGTAGAAACAGCAAAAAATACTCAGCAAAAAAGGAAACCGCATATCAACAGTGAACGTGATTAGGACAGGTTCTGAGATAACTATGCATGTATTTAATCAACACTGTCATTATAATGAATTCCTTTCATATTAATGTTATGTAAGGTACCTTGCGTTCTGACAGGATCAGACATGGGGCTTGGATCACTCAGGCCCTGGATGTTGACTGCTCGGACCATGAACAGGTAGATAGTGTTGGGACGGAGACCTTTGACAGTAAACTGCGTGGTTTTGATATGATCTGCTACTGTTTGCCAGCTGTTGCTCACTGATTGGCTGTAATGCAAGAAAAGACGGTGATTTCACTTGTTTTCCCCAATCTCTTTTAACATGGTACATTACACATGAACCTGCAATCAATAGCATACAAAGGCTGTTAAATAGGTACTGCACACTGAAACGTGTAAATGTACTGATATGACTGTACTGTGAAGAAACACATCAGTGCTCAGTTAATATTGACATTTCTCACCAAATCTATAAAAATCTGCATTTCATGGATTGAGAATGGCTTAACACACCATGTACTGTTTTAAATCAGCCCTCAGCCTTGCAAGGCCAATGCTGACATAGAGTCAACTGGTTGGGACCGATCTATGTCATGTAATTTATACAAAGAAAGACTCTAATCAGTGTCAGTCCCTTCCTCACTGCATTTTTTTTTTTTTTGGGAGGGAGGGTTCCAGCTGGATTTGAGGGTGTATTTACACTTTAAATAGTGAATGAGGATTTGATGTTACTGCTAAAACAAACCTGAATGCTTCAATGACAAAAGTGGAGACAGGCGATGCTCCAGCCATCCCCGGCTGCCAGGACAAGGACACACTGTTCTTGGTGACATCAGTGACCTGAGGTTTAGATGGTGGGCCTGGAAGCTCATTCTCATCATGGTTTTTTATGACCAACACTCCTGATTCTGAATGGATGGAGAGAAGGAAACAGTGAAAAGACACTTTCTCTAATGAAAACGATAGCTGACAAGTTGAAAAACAGTTTTTTATCTGTACATAAAGTACATGGAATCATTATGCCATCTTGTACCTTTGACTTCCAAGAAAGCACTCCATGATGTTTCACCACTGGAGCTGGTAGCCACACATGTGTAGATCCCAGAGTCTGAAAGCTGGTATTCAGTAGAATATACACATAGATATGAATAAAAACAAACTCCAACAACAGTGCTGAACAACTCCACTAATAACACTTTTAGTGAAAGAGTCCTATCATTTTACACACCCTGAGAGCAGCAGCAATGGCTGAACACATGTGATCTTCCTAGCGCTGAAACGCTGAAAAGGGATGGGCAACATCGTGAGATGGCCTTCTGCTTGCCAAATTGTGTGTCATTTGTGAGTGCCTCAAAGTGCTGACGGTAATTTCCTAATGAATTCCATTTTCTACTCACCACCCTTCCATCACTTTTCCACTTCCCCTCCTTATTTCCCCACTGTTCTGCTAACCACAACAAAGCCAGGCTAATTAATTTAGGGTGGGCTGCTGGAACCCCCTGGATCGACGACAGCTGGCCTGTCTCTCCATCCCTCTCAGGAACTTTGGTTGTTTGTTGGTTTTTGTCCCTGTGCCTTCCTTCCATTTATTAAATAACATGTCAGTGGACGGCAGCTTTGTCAAGCGTAATAGATATTCCACTGAGGCCTCTGAGCGGGGAAAGGAAGATATGAGCCTTTTAAATTTAATCTACTCTAAAGGTATACGTGTGTGTATATCTGTAAGTGCATACATGTTTCTATCCTGCAGCTGGAGTCCATCCAACCCTGTACAGCTGATCCCAGTTGGAGCTGCTGTGCCACTAAGTGATACTATCAAACAATAAAAAAAAAAAATCTATGCTGGCTATTCAACTTTTAAAAGCATTACAGTATCTTGGTCGTATCACAGTAAAAACATCTTAAATGAAAATACATGAGCAAGGCCGGTGAGAACTTCAGTGAAATAAAGTGTAAATAGCACAAACTGATTAGACATTATTAACACCAATAAGCCTAATGAAATCCTTTACCCTGATGCCTTTGATCTGCAGGCTGCCCAGCTCCTGCAGGGACATGCGGGGGTCCTTTCCTAGCAGACTGACCCCATCCTTCAGCCAGCTGATGGAGGGGATGGGGTCTCCTGATGCCTGGCACTTCAACAGTGCCACACTGTCCACCCCGAGTGTCTGATTGGATGGGCCTTGGCGAATGATGGGTGGTGGCCTGTCTGTGAGCACTGCGATACAAAAGGGGAAAAAAAGAAAAAAATGATCAGATGAACGACGGTGTTCACATGAGGTGCCTGTCTGTAAAATAAACTGAATGACAGCATTGATCATAAAATGCACCGGGGGTGGATGTGGGTATCTATCATAAAATATACTATTCTTTTCTGCAGGTCTTGTAATTGCACCACAGAACAATGAGCATTTCCTGTATTTCCAGGAAGCAGGGAACGAACAGCTGACTAGTGTTTTCTAGTTTCATTGATGTGGCAGAGGGATGCTAAGCAGTTTCCAGTTACTGCCCGGGTAGCCTTATTTTTATACACTACTCTAGACTCTGTGGTACAGTTTAGCGGTGAGACTCTTGCTTATTGACTCAGTGTGGTTCAGATAAATACTTCATTATGTGCAGCGTCGGGCACGATAAAAGGTGAACGTCAAAAACGAAATGTTACTGAAACTACTTCATGATACTCATGTCAGGTGTAAACACAGCTAAGAATAGTATCTAAATATTAACATGAAATAATCACAGATGACAACCCTTTTATATTTTGCTCTAGTTACAGTTTAGATGAATATTAAATCTGTGAGCAAGTTAATTCTTTAAAATGTGCCCAAAAAAATAAAGCCTGTGGGTTCTATGAAACACTGGGCATGTCAGAGGTGATCTCAGAGAGCGTAAGCACTCTAGCACACAGGCAGTTTATATATTTAGAGTTGAATAATGTGGAGTCCCCCTGGCATCACATAACCCACATTAATTAGAAGGTATGGATTAATGATGCCAGACCTGCAGGGGCTAATTACCAAGTCTACCTCAGTAACCTTTCAACACATTATCACACCCTCGTTTTCACCCCAATTTTCTCTCTAGCAGCTAAGGGAAGTGATTCCAAGTAATACACTTTTGCTGTGTTGGGTCATCAAAGACAGACAGAGAAAAACTGCGTAGGAACCCAATATATTATCTACCACAAGCCAAACATCGTATATCAATTTCAATAATGATATTTCAGTTATTGTTTTAGTCCTCTGGAATGTTTGTATTAGGGAAAATGCAATCATGAATCAAAGTGAAGTAAATCAGAAAGCCAAGAGAGGATTCAAAGCACCTGCTACTGGCCAGGGACTCACTGCAGTTTATCTTATCTCATAAACACACCCAAGACGTTTTCTGTCTGCCACTGCTTTTAAAGATTTACACCAACGGTATAAACTAGAATAAAGCTTACTAAATAGATTGAATTATGTTGTGCATCCATGTTTGTTAATATATGTTTTAGGTGAAGTTAATGACCCCTTCTTTGACAGATGCAAGTGCACAAGCATGAGACATTTCTAGGTCCAGTGAAATGATGAGCCTGATGTATGTGTTGATGGCATGAAGGAGTGACAGAGGGAGGAGGCAAGGCTCAACTAAGGCCTTGGGTCTCTGGATCAGGAATTTCTCATTACAGATCTCCTTGAACTCCACAGACTGTTGTCGGGGCTCAGGGCAGTAAATCACATAAAGACTGCAGCAGGTGTGGCCGTGACCTCACCCTGGCCCCCCTGCACTCTCTCCTCCTCTCCCTCCTTTCCTTTCAGACCCGTCTTGGTCTTTGGTTGTACATTTCAGCAGAAATAAAATGTCAAATTTAAGTCCCAAAATATACAGTAAACACAAATACAGTGCTTAACTGTTGATAAGCCAGAGTGTTGTGAAATGTCATGATACATTATTCCAGGCAATTGAAAGACAGAGCAATTTTGTGTGTGCAACAGAACCATTCCTGCTTCAAAGTAAATGTTGAAAAAAAAGTGTTCCTGTTGTCGTTTAATCTTTCTGCTAGCAGGTACTTCACCAGACATATGGATGGCCGTCTATCTTGCCATCACCACAGCTGAGCAGATTAGATGCTCCCACACCTCACAGGACCAAATATTTCATTCCACAGAAATCCACTGTCATTCACTCACTCACTCAATCATGCCCCCCCCCCCCCCCCTTTCTCGGTGTCTCTTTCTCTTGCTCCTTGCCTCACACACATTCTTGCACCTCGCCCACTCACCCAAACGCTGATCATTAAACTTGAAGGAACTCAAGGGCAATGCTTTATTTCCTTTCCAAAAGAAAAGTAGAACATTTTAATTAAATTGTATCAGGAAAAAAATGAAACAAAGACTGTACTGCAAAAACACAGTAACTGAAGGTCATGGGCATACTGACAATTCTTGAACAAAAGCTGAATTTATTCCTGCAAATGGAAAAAAAAAAAACTGTACTTTCCTAATGTTTGAGGCCAAATTCCCATACAAACTCAGCAAGGCAAGAAAGGTGTCACAGTTACACTATGACAAACTACAATCAAATGTGACTGTTCTATCATTATAAACTATTTGTTTGTTGAAGGGTAAATGTCTAAATGCATGTTGGAGAGAATCAAACATGCATATTGAAAGTACTCCATGTATTTATGCACATATGAACTAACTTTACCACATTTGCAGTGGTGCTAAGGCGTGTGCTACTGTGCTGTACTGTGCTGGCGTGGAAGAAGTTACGCGTCAGTTTTCCCTCACCATCTGTGACCTCCAGTTGAGCCTTGGCGAGGATACTGCCTGCAACGGTCAGGGCCTGGCAGATATAGTAACCAGCATCTGCCCGCTGCACAGATGAGATGGTGAGGTCTCCGCTGGGTGACACAGAGAAGCGACTGTTGGGCTGCTGGGGTTGGTTGGGAAAGAGCAAATTCTGCAGGAAGGGGAACAAACAAGGCAATTAGTGAGAACATGGAACCAGTACAACCTGGAAAATTGACAAAACACCCACCCACCACCACCAAACTCACACATATACTGTGCACACTCGCATACACACCGATCACACTATAACAGCCACAGTATGAAAAATGTAATTTATCAATTGGTTAACCAACTTCACAAAACTGCCTAACATGTATACAGTTTGATGACTTGGTTTCATACCATTTCCTGGGCCAAGCCAGAGGCTCCACTGTGTTATGAACGCAACTTTTGCTCTTTTGGCTCCATGAATACTTTCCTTTCTGCTTCAATTCAACAGCATCGAGCTGTTCTTTTACCCACAGAGACCACCCCATACGAGTATGAGTATATAGCTCATACTAAATATAATACAATTTATTTTTAGAATAGCTAATGAGGAGGTGATAATCAGTCCCAAATATTTCAGAGTAAATACACAGGATTAGAAGACTAATCACAGACATCACCACTATTTAACTGGCTATTCAGCCCCTCTAACCTAGCTCTTTCTTTTTTGTATTCCTTTTTTCTCCCAAAAGTTAATTAGCAAATACATTAGCTGGATTTAATTACACCTAATGTCTTTAACATTACAAATGATGCTGTTTTTTTTATATTAGGCTCTATGCTTCTCTAGCACATGAGAGATGTACTCTCCATTATCTTCAAGTGTGAGAAAAATACCTTCCTGTCATTTAATTACTGTACTGAATTAGCTTTAATTTGTTCTCTCAACAAATACCTTCATACCTTTTACATGTCAGTGTGGGTGAGGTAGAGAAAGCACTGACAAACACAAGGACAGAGATAAGTGCTGAGATAGTGAGGACGTGCAACTGCTTGTACAAAAGTGTTTGTAGTGCATTCATTTCATAAGGCTCATCTTTAATGACAATGTGAGACACACGTCGGATATAAATCTACTCTATCTGAACAAGTTCACAACATTACTCATTGTTACTGAGTCACACGCTTTAGGTCACCCATTGGTAAGGGGTAAAGTGGGTGAGTATTACACAGAATGTTTGTGTGAACATGTTAGCATGTGTCTCACTTCTGTTCACCCTTTAAGAGAACTTTGCTGTAATTGTTGGCCTGCAGGCTGTGTGTGTTTGTGTGCGTGTTTGAACCTTAGCCAGAGCTGAATCATATCTCTGGCTCATCTACAAGCCCCAACAGGCTCCTAATTGGCACTGTTGTTGTACGTTGTGAGGACACCCAGGTATTTGAATGGGTTATCTGCTTGAGTGAAGGATAGGATGGTTCTTATCAGTGCTGGGTCACGGGAAACCGATTAGCACTTTGCCAGGCACAGTGTCGTTTTGGCAGCTCCTGAGAACAAAGGTGTATCTGTGTCCGTAGTAAAGATACTGATGACAGATAGTGTAGTTTGAAGTGCTGTGTATATATGTGTGCATGTGTGTGTGTGTGTGTGTGTGTGTGTGCAGGGCAGAAGAATCATAAGTACTCAGCAATTGTGAACACATTTAAGGGAATCTTAAACACAGTGCTGAGTGTTAATTACACTAGACACACAGTAGACAATGAAAGCTGCCAACAACAAAAGCTATATATTTTTCACATACAAGACATTTTGCAAAAAGCAATAGAAAAGATCAAAATGTTTTCTATACACTCGGTTGTGTGAGATTGTTTGCTCTTACCTGACTTCCCTCCTTCTGCCAGAAGACAGCTGGCTGAGGGTTTCCTTTGGTTTCACACGGGAAGGTGGCAGTGCGGCCTTGAGCAACAATTTGGTCCCTTGGGCGGATGACAAACTGAGGCGCAGCTGAAGTCAAAGGGCAAAAACACCAGTGTTAGTCGACCAGCGGTACATAGTGATGCCAAACATCAGGGCTGGAGATTCTCAGGGCTTGGGGATTTCGAGCAAAAACAAGCAATCTGCCACACGGTCAAATCAAAATGGGAGTGCCGTACAGTGTTTCCATGCAGCGCTGTATCCGTCTTTCACTCTGTAATGACTCTGAACAGAGGAAGGACACCAATGACTATCATTGCCATGTTAACCAGGTTGGCCATTCATCCAGCTGAGGCTAAGGCTGAATGAATGACAGTCACATTGGCATTCACACAGGGAAGCGCCTTGGTCACAATGGCGTTTAAATCTGAGACAACACAAAGGCACACCCATGCCCTGGAAACATCCAAAACTATGGACAGGTATAGACATGTAGGGGCTAATCATGTCTGACTTTCTATATGTAACATTTATCAGAGTTACTGTATGAATGCATCTCATGTAAAAGTCGAGATCAGAAGCGGCTCAGTACTTCTGATCAAAGTTGTATCAAATGGGAGGGAGAGACAGAAAATACCGCTTCTGTGTTCACCACACTTCAAGCTAACACATCTCCATCAAAGAGAGAAGAGGCTTGAAAAGCTATCAAACTTTTAAATCCTAGTGTGAAGCTTTCTCAGTCGATATTCACAACTCCATCAGGAGCCAGAGGACTTGTCAGACACCCGCGGTCAGGACAGAGTGAGAATTTTCTGACTGACAACTTGACAGATGCAGTTCAATAATAAAGAGGAGTTCAAAGATTAGATGCAGATTCTTTTTGCTGTGCAGCGTTGTCTCTGTTCACTCCCTGACCATTCTCTGATGGCAGGTTAGAGAGGCAGGATTTCACACCAACCTTCCCTCACATTTCCAACCAACACAATTTTTTTCCATGGGACGATTAACAAGCAAAGGCTGATGAATCCGAATGTATAGCTTGAATAATAAAATAATAGCATGTTTACTTGCCCATGACAAACTATACCACTTAACACCAGCATAAATGTTAATATTTGAGCAACTGATTTAAATTTCTGTTTTAATCCTACATAATAAAAAAACTACAGTGTCTTGCATATGGATGACAATGCATTCCAGTAAAGAAGCAAATAGGATATTTTCATCCTTATACTCACATTTACCACAGTTGCTATATGTGAATCATAAGTGCCACTTTAGAATATTACCATTACAATTATTTCAACTGCAAAACTATATCTCTAAAAATGTCTGAACTTTGACCTGAAGTTATTTACTACAACACCTCACAAGTGTCATGTTTGTAAAGAAACGAAATCAACTACGCGTTCCTTACAGGAGGAAACACGGTTCCTGCAGAGATAATGAAAGTCAAATTAAAAACTCAGAGTCCCTTCCATAACCTCGATTTAGTGCAGACCATGGCTAGTAGAGGCCATTTTCTTTAGACAAACACAATTTAAAATGTTGATTTTCTTTGTCAACTTCTAGGACAATTGTGAATTGTTGCAATGCAACATTTTGCACCATTTCTGTTTCTTTTGATTTCTTTGTAAGTCCTTCCACTGACAAGCCAGCTGGTTCCAGTAAGGCCAAACTCTTCCCATTTGGCTGGTTTCTCCATGTAATCCCTTTTTGGGGGTGTGTATTTGTCAAAGATACACACAGTTGGGAATGGTACAGATGGCTACAGATTTACTGCCTTCCCGTTTGGCCTTCTGCAGCTTGGATATCTTGTGGCTCTCACAATGCTGGGCCTGATACAGAGCTCCTAAATCATGCTCTGGCAAGGACTCAGTTCCCTCCCTTCACTTCCTCTGCTCTGTTCCATCCCACACACTGCATTACTAACTACTCGCTAAAAATATGGTTTAATACCTTACAAACCGGCCCCTTTCACTGCACTGCCTGGCCTTGTCCTTTCTCACACTCTCTTCATCTGTGTTTACTTCTTGCCCCTTCTCATAGGCTCTTGTTGAACACAAACTCATTTTATTTATAGAAAATATTTTACCCAACTTATTGCCATATTTATGGTGCTAAGAACTGTGTAACAGAATTAAGTTATGCGAATGTTTTTGAGAGTTATAATTGGTTTTTGCTTGTATGGATGAGTGTTTGCAGCTGAATGTCAAAACCAAAAATGTTTTGTTCAGCTAGATTTCACCAAAACAAAAATAAAGAAATCCTATTGCCATTGACTGTTTCACACATTAATAAAAGGTCTAAACATCAACTCCACTGTTTTAATTTGAGTTTCTATTAGCCAGAACCCGAGTTTGTACTTGCTTAGCTTTTGCTGGTGGTCCGAGATTAATCTTGGGTTCATTATATACCTGTGGCACTACTTTCAATCTCCCTTTCTATCTTTTGAATTACATTGGAAAAGGGAAAGAAAATCACGTACGGGAAATGTGAGGGGGTAGACCTAAAAAGGAGGAGGAGGCCCACAGAGAAGCATAGATCAAAAACTCAGACAAATCAAGAGGAAGTCAGTGTGTGACAGTTTCACAGTTCGGCTCAGGGCTATCTCACACTGGCCCTGTTTTTGATTCAGAGGCCCTTAATGACATGTGAGAGGCTCCTTCCTGTCCCCTTCTAAGGAAACACACGATCAGGTGCCCATATTTAATTCATGACAAGTCACATCTGCCTGGTTTGGAGAGGGCTCAGCATAAAACAGCAGTCAGGTTGAAAAGAACAAATGGCCAGAGAGACAGACATCCATTCAGTACACCCAGGCACATAAACTAAGAAGCATTTCCTCCTCCCTTAAAATTCCACATTCAATCATATTTTATTCAGAAGTCGACGGCAATTACTGTCTTTTCCCACAAGCAGATTGAATGTGTAAGTTCCTCCATCTTCTTGCAAGCTGATAGTTTGACAATCGTTGAACAGCCACTGCTGTTTTGGCAACCAAAGTCCTGCCATTAAGGCAGTGTCTGGGTTTTTCCGCCAGTCAAGCCTGTCTTGACACACACTTCTGCCATTCTTTTCCTCTCCCTTCTTTGTCCTGATGCATATTTCTTGTTCCTGCATTCCTGCTGTTTCTACTGTCAAAAAACACACCATTCTCCTATGGGATGAGATCGCTGCCACGATTCAAAACCGCAAAAAAAAGTTTTGCAAGGTCGAAAATAAGTTTTGAATGTCTGAAAAAAGTTTTGCTAGGTTGAAAATAAGCTCAGAAGATAAAATTAAAATCTCTGCAAAAATAATTTTGTATCTGAGTTTTCCTTCTTTACAAA
>JAVQJL010010551.1:0-50495 GCA_036024295.1 Nannoperca obscura | reverse complement strand
TTTAAGCCCCGATATAGAAGACATCAGATCTACCCAGTTAGCTCTCACAGTTATCACAGCAGAGTTCATGAATCTCTAGTGGTGCCATGGGGACACAATGCCGCTCCAGTCATCATTTGGAAAGCTCTGATATATTGTGAATGTAGACTATAATACTGAGTTACAGCTCCTTTTGCATACTTTTTTCCAAATCCCTCTCTGACCTTTTGCTTTAAACCCAATAAGAAAGGAACACTGAGTAGAAAACAGATGAGACGTGACAAGGCCAAGTCTTTGTTAAAACAAAACAGTGCTACTGAACTGCAGCCCTTTGATGGTTGAATTTTAAAAATGAAGATTATATACTTTACAATGCAATACAATACTTGAACTCACTCCAGTCATCAATTCTATCCCTGAAACCAGTGACTTAGAATGAGTAATGTAGAGTGAATCATTGATTTCCATGGATGTGTATACGGAAACCCTACACAAAAGCATGCATTTTTTGGGGGGTGAAAATACGTTAAGAGATCAAATTGAGTGAGAAATTGATTAATTTTGCAATTCCAGCTCTTTATATACCTTTTTAACATAATCATCATTGTGCATTTACCTCTGTCTGTGTCGTAGAGGAAGACAAACCGACTCCAGTCGTAGTGGTCCAACAGTGACAGCAAAGCCCCTCTGATGGACGGTCGGAGCTGCAGGGTGAACTGGCCCTCTCCCTCAGTGGGGAAGCTGGGCGTCACTAGGCTGATATGCAAGGCCCCACAGAACGACGTCAGCGTATTCACCGAGCGCTTGTCGTAAAGGCCAAAGATGGCAAAGACCCCCCTCGAATACTGAGAACAGACTGATGTGAGCAGTGAAGAAAAAAGGGGGGAGGAGGGTGGGGTGATGGCAGAAGGAAAAAAACAGGGTAAGTGGAGAAAAATTAGGAAACCCAAATACAGTATAGAGTACACTAACTGACATGTTAGTTCATGAGAGCTTTGCATTGATTTTACAAACGAACAGAGTAGAAAACCAGCAAATAAGAGGATGGAACAGAGAAAAAAACATGGCCCTTATTAAATTCACAGTGTGGAATCTAGTTAAACATGTTAACCATTTTAATGAGCGACAGACCTTTTCACTCCTGATCAGAGCCACAAACAGCCCTCTTTCAGTGGTGTGCCTGAGCATCCATAAATGTGACTGGTGTACTAAACACGTCAAACGAAAATGAGATGAATCTTGAAAAGGCATCATTCAGATTTACAGAAACCTAGTTGAGTTTCCTCTGAAACCAACAACGTTTATTGTTTCATTCAAACCAACATGAGACAGATTTGATAGCACTAAAAGCAAAATGCATCGCTGCCACGTCATATATTATAAAGTATAGGCACGCACATTTGCACATACATGGGTGGAAATCAGACAACTCTACAAGCCCCCGGCAAACCATTTTCAAAATTTCTCACTGGCACAAAATTGTTCCCACTAGCAGCCAAAACTGGCATGGCTACTTGTACAGTTGTTAAGGAAATTACAGTCAAATAATCCCACCTGCTTAGAGCTTAATATCCTTAAAATCCATCCATGCACACACACATATATGCAGATACAAACACCCTTGACCGAGCCGTGAGCTCACTTCAAATGTGAAGTAATTTTCCACTACAACACTGCAACTCAGTCTTCAAACACCCGAAGCTTTCAACCATGACAGAGAGGAGAGTGAGAAAGAACTGATGTCCTCCGCTATCTCGCTTCCACAAAAATCTCTCTTCTGCTTTGGTTTGTCATTCATTCATGCGGCTTGACCAAAACTGTGTTTGAACAAAAAAAGAAAAAAGCTCTTGTGTAAATCGCAGAGTCCTGCATCTTCTGACAAATCAACCGAAATGTGCACACAAACACGTGATTCACTTTCTAAGGATTCAGCGAGTAAAGTGACTAAAAGTGTGTCAACTTTTTTTTTACTGTTTCTCTTTGTTTGCCCCCCTTTTTCTTTCATCCTCTTATATCATCCCCTCCTTCCTCTCTTTTGCCCCATTCATCCTTTCAGCTAGAATCTTTCAGGCAGGCATGTTTTGAGCTTGAGCTCTATCCTGCGTCATAATTCACTCTCCACTCTGTTATACGTCACACTGGAGTAAACAGTAAGATGGGGGGGGGGGGGGACTGCAGACCATGCTTTTGGCAACAACCAGTCATCACTCTAACCTTTTTTCTTTTTTTCCCTCTTTGGATCTCCTTATGCATCACTTCACCTCATACCTTTTCTTCTGTCCTCTGTTTTCAAGGCCGACATTGCATCCATCCTCCCTCTCTTTCAGCTTCCAACACCCGCTTTCCTTCATCTCTTCACCCTCTCCTCCTCTATGACTGCCTCCTCTTTCTGTTCCTCCTTCTCTCCCTCCTCCTGGGACTCAGAGTAATTCCATTATCAGCTATAAGCCTCAGTGGGGGTAAACACTGAGGGTTTGACGGTTCGGCTCGTGGCAATTAAACAAAGCCGAGGCCTCTGCACCCAAGAGTCGATAAGGTAGGGATTTAGTCTCCGATTATGACAGGAGCTAAATGTCTTCAATTCACAGAACTAGCATACTACGTACTTAGCATGCGTCATTCAGAAGGGGCTGAGTCATGGCATCCTCAAAGTCAATGGACTTAGTGTCTTTCAAGATGATTTTTATTGCATTTTCAGGTTTTATTTGATACTTCAGAGCACATAACAACATAAAATATGGTTAAAGAGATGAGACTGTGTGTGATAAACTACTAAGTGACAGGTGCTATATTTTACTGAGACACCAGAACAGTTCAATACCTGTAATGCTTAAGTGTTTATGCTAAATCATTAAAGTACACTTCATAATTAAGTGCTCAGAAGACAAGAGCAAATGTTCATCTAAAATAAAAAAAAACAGCTAAATGACAAGGATTGAAGCAAACAGCATGCAAAGATGTGTGCATGTGTGCTGATTGAAACTTTTATTCAAGATGGCAGCTTACTTATGAGAAATGGCCAATTTGGTGGAGAGCAATGATGTCCTTGCACTGTCTAAGGACAAAAGAAAATCTACATGCAATTTGATTTCTTTGACAGCAGTGGTATGGCAAATGCCCTCTTCTTGCCTTTAAATGAATTCATGTTTTTTTTCTTCTTTTGGATCAGCTGTTGTTTGGGCACAGAGCAAAAATAGAAAAGCAGCAGAACAAAAAGCATTGCACATGTTCCCATGCCAACTGATGCATTTATTTATTTATTTTTGAAAGTTGACTAAAACTATTGGCCTAGATGCAGTTTGTGTCTGCACATTTTATTTCTCACCCACCTCCTGGGTCTCCATCGAAAAACTTAAGAAAATATTGATAGCCTTAATCCCAAACCGCTCTATGTTTTAACAATACCAAGACATCTGCAACCATACAACACAAACAGACCCAGAGCACATCACAAAAATCTCTGATCATTCTTCATGCTTTCACTGTTTTGCTCTCCTGTCTTTCACCTCATCATTCTCCTCATTTTCCATCTATGTATTCGGATCCTGCCTTTGTCTCTCTGACTCTCTCATCCTTTCTTTCTCCCATGATTCCCCTTCTGATGTATGTCTCGATGGGCTTGTTTCTCTGCAACCCCCTCCACCACCACCACCCCGCCGCAAGGCAGGAATGTGCCAGACAGTGGCGTCATTGTAATAAAATGTGTGCTAAGCTTGCTTCATAAAGCTTTAATGAGAGGAGGGGACCAGCGGCACGGTGCATCATCACCACAGTAAAAGCATCGGACACAATAGGGCTCCTGGGAGTTCCTTTACCTCTACCTCTCGTTGCCTCCCCCTCGCTTGTTTTCTCAGCATCTCCATGTTCGATTTTTTTGTGCACAATCTCCTGTCTCTTTTGGGTTCTTAATTGCTCACTCTGTCTATCAAACATCTCTCTTTCCCTGTGCAGACCTCTCCATAAATCTCTTTAAAGTGTTTCTCCTTTATCTGCATTGCTCTATACAGTATATCAGGCTATCCCTGCCTCTCTCTGATTTATTTCATTCGTGCCTCTGTGCATTTAGAAAGCCCTCTCAATCATGTGCATACTCTGCACATCACTTTATAGCTTGTTTTTCACATTCAAATTTCTCCAATTTGCATAACAGGGAAGACAATATGTATATGCTAATATCTAAGCTTTCTGTTTGCTTCTTGGGTATTATTTTCTATGTGTTCGGTCTCTCCCATATTTCTCCCATCCCTCCCTTCCCCTTTCTTTACCCCTCTCAGCACAGTGCTTATGTCTCTAGACTGGCCACTTGTTCATATTTCACATGACAGCATGACCAGATGCTCACAGATAAACCTGCTACTGATTTCACTGTGCGCATTTTGAACACACAAAAGCATATACCCCCGTCTTCCAACACACACGTACAACTTTTCGACTTTCTGTTTCAATCCTGCAGTTGCTTCTCCCCCATTATTTTGAATAACAACCCTCTAGCTGCAGAGAGATTCTCCAGACAGCCACGGAAACACTGCAAAAATGCTGTGAGCTCTCATTACCTGCAGGTAAAGGCCAAGATAAAGGAAGCAACTAAGTAAATGAGAAATACAAACTATAGTTTAACATACAGTGTATTTTTTCTGGCATTGTCCGGGGTTACATACAGTGCAGCAAAGTTATGCCTAGAGGGTGAAGGAAGGTAAATGTCAATAATAAGCTTTTATGAGCTATATAATTAGAGAGAAAGCTACACTGACATTTCATGTTTAAGCCATTTACAGTAGTATCCTGTAGAGAGGCAGTGCCTGTTTCTATTCTGTTTCAGCACTGCAAAGGTTTTCAGAGTTCTTTTTACAGAGAAAAGCAAAGAGTGGAGCCTCCTACAACAAGCAGTGGGCTTTCTACAATAACTGAAGCTCTAATCTAGGCTGACACAACTAGCTCATATTGTAGAATAAATCAACATTCCTGATCAGTTAACATACTGAAATTAAAAGGGTGTGTGTGGAGTGCAAAGATGAAGACGAAGCTAAATAAAACTGAAGAAAAGATGTTTTGCTAGTGTTAGAGTGGTGAAAGTAATAAAGTAGCATTGAGGTAACCGGTGTGTAAAATTCATCTTGAAATTCAAGTTTCATTCCTACACTTGACTAAGTATGTTGATAAACCTTTACAAATCATTTTTACCCATCAGGTAGTATGTTGTTTTTATGGAGGTTCTTAATAGTTATTATGGAATTAATTATATTTCCAAAATAATTTTATAAAGTTAGGAGTTTCACATGCTGAATGAGTAAGCTTTCACTTCAGGTAAGTTGTAAAACGTTTTATCCATGAAATTAAGGATGTGGTAAAATTGTCTCAATCCATTAAATATAAAGTGTTTTGTGTAGCTGGACAAAGTGTAAACAATAATAATGTATGAACAACACTATTATGAAAAAGTATTCAGGCCAATATAGGAAATTGATAGATAATAGAAAATAAATGAGAAAAATACTAATTTCAAGACATTATTAGATATCTTGAACCTGATAGTTGCTTAACACTGATATCTACTGTCTTCAATGAGTTGTCTTTTAGCTAACGTAGACAGCTAAAAAAGTCTTACATACACACAACTTTTCTGAATATTTACAATCAAAAATTGCAAACAGGAATTAGGATCAAACCAACACACATTATACTAACACCACACAAGGCTCCAACTTTTAGAAACAGAAGATGCTGAGTCACACAGCAAGCAGTGCTAATTACCAGCTTCCAAGCTACGCTAGCTAACAGCAAGCTCACTTTGAAACTCAATTTTCAGCAAAACCAAAGTGTAGCAGCGGCAGCCATATTCTGTTTACAAAATCTTAAACGTGATTTAACACAATACTCACGGTACAGTTTCCAAGGCTACAATTAAAAAGATAGCAGGAGAAACATTTGCCTCATTACCAATGAAGGCAATTTAATGCACTAATTTTACTGCTAAGAATGACCAGGAAGTGACATACACAAAATTCAATTAAATGTGAATCGCAGCTTTCAATGAAGTTAAATAGAGAACAACTGTAATTTGTTAATTGCTAACTGTGATTAGCAGAGGTTATAAAGTAGTATTAAAAAGGAACCATAGACATGTTGCATATTGTCCATGGTCCAACCCTATCTCCCCGAATTTAAGTTTATATACTACTGCTTTTTTTTCTCTAATTACTTTGTGGTATGAAACATAATGACCGCCTGCATTATGTTAACACAACATTTTCTGAGTGACTGAAACGTTTATGTACCACACAGGAGTTGCAGGAAGGCGGTCGTGGTGAATGGCAGGCTTAAAGAGCACAGGACTTGCTGAGTTGGCAGAAAGCACTTTGGATAAGGCTAATGAAAGGTTGTGGTCTTGGTTAAAGGTTAATAAACATGTTGTGTCTCATGCTTTTTCTGACTTTCTCTGTACTAAACCAAGACCATGATCTTTCCTTAACCACAACCAAGCTGCACTAGGGCCTAAAACATAATCAATCAATCAAAGTCAAACCAAATTTAAGAATGCTTTACTTACTTGCTTTAGCTACAAGCAGATACTGTAATGCAAGATTGGTAATCTGGGCAGGACAGCATTACGTTTCTTCCAAACATATTTGCTGTTACAAATGAGTGGTATATAAACTTATTAGTACCCTCTACAGAGAAGTGACAGAAGCAGAAAGAAATATAGCTTAGAGCAAATCCTAAACTGGTTTTGAAGTGAATAATTATTCTAAAATCTTTATCTCATCTTTAACACACTTTATCTTTAATAGTATTTTTGTATCAGTATCTTTCCATTAAGTTTCAGGGGGCCATTTGTTGAATTGAGCCACTGCCTCTCAAATGTCTCTGCATGCCCCTGGCTTTCTGGGTAGCATTAGTGTGTTGAATATTCAATGAAGAAGAGGAAGATGTCTGTGCCTCAGTGATTTCAATGGCATTGCTCTCTCTAAGTGAACGGTACTTTCTCGCTGGGTAACACTGCCTATTTTTCTCTAGTGTTTGATAGCTCTCAGCTCTCCAAAGCAGTAGCATTGTAAAGACAGACAAAAGATCAAGTCTGGAGTTCAGTAGTAAAGGAGATAGAAGACTAGAAATAATGGATAATGAATTATGAATACCATTTTTACAGACAATATAAATGGCACCCCCCATGAATGTACACCTAATGCTGTTTCCTGCATGTATTTTTAACACTGATTGAATGATTGACTGCTGTGAGAGACCCAAAAGAATATTATAGATATTAAACTATGACTGTAATATAAAACATGCCAAAGTACAGAAAAAGGTTCCTTCTGCACAGACAATGAAACATTACTTTTATACTGACAGTGGTACCACAGCTCTTTTAAAGAGAAGCAATATAAAGACAAGACAGAAGACAAAGTCTGGAGATCAATAGTATCTGACAGAGAGCACAGTCACTGTATGGATTTCATATTTGTTTCTCTGCACTACAACATAGATTATGACACAATGGGGCAACTTCTCAGAAAAAAAAACAAAAAAACTGGCACCTGATGAAAAATGTATTTTATCAAATACACTGAACAAAAATATAAACGCAACACTTTGGTTTTCGCTCCAATTTTACATGAGCTGAACTCAAAGAGCTAAAACTTTTTCTATGAACACAAAAGGTTTATTTCTTTTAAATATTGTTCACAAAATTGTCTAAATTCGTGTTAGCGAGAACTTCTCCTTTGCCGAGATAATCCATCCACCTCACTTTTGTGGCATATCAAGATGCTGATTAGACAGCATGATTATTGCACAGGTGTGCCTTAGGCTGGCCACAATAAAAGGCCACTCGGTTATTATATTATATATAATATTATATATTATATTTTTGTTCAGTGTATGATGCTTGATTAAAAAAAAATTATGTAGAGGTAAAACATCCATGTGAATCACATCATTGAAACAACTTTATTATTCGCTATTGTTTTCAATACTGCTTTTCATAAGACTTAACTAATCCAACACAATACCTCCCATTAGGTTCATCCCCAGATAAACATTATTTTTAACCCAAACAACAACTTCTCATCCATCCAAAGCAGCAATGTGATGATGACAAGCTAAACGCCTGAGGATCAATACTCTTCGAGAGAGCAAGCTCGATTATTTTATAACAGCTAACCGACTTCTGGAGAATTAAATAGTTGTGTAGTTTCCTTCCCAGGCACATATTCTAATTATAACTTATAATTAATAGATATGTTATAATTATCTTCTATCCAGTTTAATAAAAAAAAAACGATGATATAAAACATATAACACCATGTTCAATTTCTGAGACGTTAATACTGACACCAGGCCTCAAGTGTGCTCCTCAGAAGCATTATGAAGAAAAATAAAAGATAAAGCTTAACAATCAATAGTCTGGCAGGGGAGTTCTGCCACCTTATGGATTTCATATCTGATCCTCTCCATTAGAACATAGTTACAAGATAACTGAGCCACAATAGCTTCATAAAAAGGGCAGTGATTATTGAGAGCGATAGCGTATTGTGTGCTGTGCTGTATCTGTGTACGTCTGGTTTGCTGTGCTTGTGAATGAGGCCATTCATCCCTCCGTCTGCCTCCTTCTCCCGTCTGTCTATCGGCCTTCTTTCACAAAACTGCCTCAAGCAGAGTAGGAAAGGGAGCTTCAGTTGTTCTCAGTGAAGGAAGGAAAAAAAAACGGGGAGAGAGAGAGAGTGAGGAAGACAGTAGTTCCAAAACCCACAAGGGGCTCTGAAAGTGACGAGGGGGAGTAAGTCTGCCAAGCAGACACTGCAGAAAGAGCATGGAGGTAAGGAAAGAAAAGCAGAAGAAATCGGATACTGAAGGTGGATATGCACAAAGAGACAAAACGAGAAAGTGAGAAAATGCTGGCCTGCAGGCTGGAAAAGGAAAAGAAAAGACTGGAAATGTGTCTTTCAATTTGCCCCCAGCTCTTTGTGTGTGCGTGGGTGTGCCTGTGCCTGAGTTGTGTCATCAAATGAACGCAGTTCATACACACACATTTAGGTTCAAACTCACACATGCACAGACCTGCCTTAAGACCATTGAGAATGTCTTTTTTCTGACACCTGTGTCTGGATACAGGGCTGAATATGGGTTCAGAGGTGAGGGACAGCAGGAGAAAAGGCTCCCACACTTCACTGTCATTTCTTTATTCTCTTTGATTACATCTTTTCTCTCCTCTGCACCTGTTCTTCCTCCTTCCCTGACTTCTCCTGCCGGCCCTGCCCCTCAGGCTGCATGAATAAAGCTTCTAAGAATAAGAGTACTGATTGGAGAAAATGAGGGCAGGTACTCAAGAGGGGGACAGCTATCTTTATGGCCTTTGGTGTTGTTGCAGTGAGTGAATATGCTAATAGTTGCTGACACATGACTTCCTCCCTTTTGCGGTCAAATAATAATAAAAAAGCAACCTTAAAATAGTTAGTTTATTTTATTTTTTTACTTTTTTAAATTGACTTACTTTGTTAATTGTTTGGGTTTACCTTTTGTGTGCTCCCATGTGATGGAGGCAACCTGTACAATGTATGCTGGAAGAAGCTCCAGCTCTCTCACAACAGAACCAGTGAAAGGAAAGATGTAGAAATGCTCTGCTTGTATGAACAGTGAGACCAATAACCTCTCGCAACAAAAGACCATTTATGTATAAGTGATATTTTGAAAAATAAAAATACCAAAAGGGTGGCAAGACTGTGAAACTGACATTTCATAAATAGCCATTTTTGGATTTCACTCTAAAATGTTTAATATCCTATTGTGATGTTAATATCCTGTTGTTCACATCATGGGAAATCATGGGCCTCAGAAATGACTTCTTAATTTTAAGTTTGTGGCATTTCTCTGCATCAATCAACAGTGAAAATGGAGACTAACAAGAAAATGGGGAGCGAGGGAAAACCAGGCAAACATGATTGAACACTGATGTTGGTCGTAACTGGTACTATCTCAGTCCAATGAGCCATGGATATGACAAATCAGCACTTCTGTTTCCTTTTCTTTAAAGTCATGAGGAAATTACAGCAACGCATTTTGGCGACATCTCATTACTGTCTTAGTATCTTTCATATCTCTTAGCTCAGCACATTATTCGGAACATCAGGCTTGTCTGGCTCAGACAATCAGAGTGACAGAGTTCGGCCCAGTTGTTGCTCTCCTGTCAAAACGACCAAGAGGCATTGCCCACAAAACTGCTGAAGTCAAGTATTCTAGATAATTCCTGGAATTTGCACCTACCAATCTGTGGCAGTCCTACTACATAGAGCAGGCAATTGCCTTGAGAGGCAAGTGAAGCACGATGCCTTCACCAAGTATCTACTGTTTGTTAAGCATATAAATCTTTTCAGATAACTGACAATTTTAGATAACTGACCACAAGCTTAGAATCATTTGACTTAAGCTGTAATATAGGACCGAAATACTCACTGCTGAGACAGTTTGCTTAAAGGTTGGTTCATTTTTTTTTGGTGTCATTAGGCATAAATGCCATATTAACCGTGCAGCATATTGTAATCCAAGTGGTTTGAGTACAAACCTCTACTTCACCCCCTCCTCTTGGGAGACTTTAGCCAATCACAGGTTATTTCAGAAAGAGGGTGCGTTCGTATTGGCTAAGCTACAAGATAATGCACATACGTGTCCCTTCAGACAGTGAAAGCCTGATTCAATGGCGGAAAATCCTGCCAAAAATCCTGACACTTGTCATACACTTGTGTGGTGTACTAGTCTCTCATCCCGCTTAAGGGCGGTGTTGTAGCTGCCTCTGAAGCTCGGGGTGCTCCACTCTGCAGCCGCAAAGCGCTGAAGGGGCGTCTTTGAGAAGACAAGTCGCAGCGGGAGGGACCACAGTCTTGGTGAGAGAGAGAGCCCTACATGGGATACGATTTGCAGGGGAACCGACTATCTGCAGCCAGTCAAAGTTGTGGGTTTGGTGGGAGGGGCTAAGTGGAGTGATATGAGGCAGCAGAGAAAGAAGAGGATGGTTTTGCCTAGGTTACACAGATCTTGCCTTCCCCAACTTTAATTGGCATGCTTATTTACAAAAACTGCCTTTAATATGTGTTCATTTAATAAATTCATTTGTAAAATAAAAAAGAAATATATCTCTGAAATCAATCCAAAAATCAAGAGTTTGGGCGGAGTTGGGGCTCAGGATCACCAGAACAGCACTTGACCACAGCCTAATACCAGCATGACTTTTAAGCAGATTGTAAGACAGGGTGCCCCTAATGTTGTTTTGGCTGCTAAGCTGACGATGGTTGCCATATACATTTTAATGACATTGTTATGGAAATATACAGTTGACAGTGACCAGTATCACCATGGCAAAGGATCATTTTTGTTAAACATTCAAGCAGCAATTGCAATAAGCATCACATCGTTCTGAATCTCATACCCTCTAAGGAATGAAACAATGCTTGTTATCATGGTAACATTATAAAAAAAACGTCCCTAGGACCTGCATTCACTGAGGCGTGTTATAAATCTTGTAATAATGAACCTGGCAAAAAGAGGCTCACAGCAAAAAACTGTGGCTCGAAGCGTATATGCTCATGGCATGGTGCGCAAGTAAAACAGGCATTCACACATGCATGCACACAGATACACATGCACACACATTTGGAGCTGCATATATGATATTGACAATGTGTGGCGGAAAGTTTGCCTTGCCAATGAGGTCTGCAGCCACAGAGATAAAAGATGGAGAGAGAGAGACAGCGAGAGGCAGGGAAAAGATAAGAGAGAAATTGAGAAAGAAACTACGTGTCACCTGTCATAGTGCCATACTGTGCACCCCTAGGACACAATCTTTTAAACAGGGCTAATATGTGTGTGTGTGTGTGTGTGAGCAAGGGAGAGAGAGAGAGAGAGAGAGATGTGACAGAGAGCCTTTTTACTCCAGTCATCTTTAAGCACTACTAACAGTAGCTAAAGCCCTACGGACCTGTCCGGTACGAACACAGTCATTCATCACATACACACACACACACACACACACACACACACACACACACACACACACACACACACACACGGCTGATATCAAAACCATTCATCACAGCAGACAGGGGGAGAAGGAGGAGAGAAGAAGAAAGTGAGGAGGGAAGAAGAAACTCACTCACTATGCTAGACTGATACCATATGTAAGCACTGTGCTTTCATCTCCCTCTGTGGGAGCGATCACATAGGGAAACCTGCAAAAACCACTGATTTCCTATGGTATGGCACTCTTGGCATACACTCCTATCTTGTGATGTTCTTTTTTTTTGTGGTTCTGAAGCCATGTATAAACCTTCACATATTCTCAGCTTGTCAATTTCCCACATGGGCCTGACAGCCCCAGGTGTATGGAGCCATTTCCCCCCCAAAGCATTTTACCTATAGAAGCGGATACTTTTGTATCTGATACTGATACTGTTGTGAAATGTGTGATTGCTCCTTAAGCCAAAACATGATGAGTGTTTTGTACTGCAATCCTACAGAGAGCTAACTAGGGCATAAGTAGAGGCATTATTACAGAAGTGTGCATGTGCCAACGACTGCTGGGAGTATAAAAATATGGTCTCTTTATTCTTCATGTTGTATTATAAAGCACAGTTCTTCAATCTTGTAAGAGCCCTTCAAACGACACATAGAAGCTTTATGTTGATCTGATGCCCCTGACAAAATCATTTGTGACTAAAACCTGCAATGACTGGAACCAATTATATTATCTGTCAACATCAATGCTTAGGGTTAAAATAAGTATTTCGTTAAGGCAAGATAAACATGTTGGTTTAGGGGTAAAATTCCTACTTTGTTTAGGACCCTTTGTGTCTCTATAATAACGTCACATGACTTCCTCCTTTGCTCCCAACAGACATGAGTTATACATTCTTCAGGCGCTAGAGCGCTTTGTGTCTGTTCGACTCTTTTTTTACTTGGGAGGACAGTCTCAAAACTTCAGCTGCAAAATGGGACAAATTTCTAGTAATTTATATTTTGGATGCATCACTGTGGATTTGGATTAGTGTCCAATGCCAAAGATAGCGCTGCATCTGGTGTGCTCTGCTCGGTAAAACAATGGCTCAGCTTTACACTCGTAACACACAGCAAGTCAAAGAAGTAACTCAGAGACAATGAAGGTTACTAGTAAGATTTCCAGTATTGGCTGGGAAATTGTAAGTTGTCCGTGTTATCTCAAAAGGTTTTCTTGCAGTGTCATAGATCAAAGCTCTGGCCAATGGACTAATGCATAATGATGCCGACAGTGCTGCAGATTGAGAAGCTGTCAGGGATATATTTGTGTAACCTTCTCTTATAGTCCTGTCATAGTACTGTTGCTATAAAAAATGCAAACTTTCTCACTGCTTCTCTCACTTTTTATCATTGACCTTGTCTCTCCTGCTTTGACAAGGAGATGCTCGGCTATACAACAGAGAGAAATGAGAGGGAGAGAAAGAGATATTGAGTGAGAATGTGGTTTCTCAGGGGACCAGCGAGATGAGACAGAAACACATTCTAGCCAAAAAGTAAACTGTTTGTATTTGTGTGTGTGTTGTACGTTTATTCTTATCCATCAGAATATTACTTGATGAAATGTCCTAAAAGTAATAAAAATGTGTCCTCCTCGCTGCGTATATGTGTGTACATGCGTGCAGGTGTTTGTGTACGTCCTTGCCCGTTGAGTAGGCGCACAGTGATTGAGTGTGCTCACCAGATAAAAAGAGCAGTAATTTAACAGAGGAAATGACATCCCACCACCCATTTCTCTCGCTGTCTCACTCCTCACCTCACTATTCATCATTCTATCTTCAGTCCATCCATCTCACTCTCCTTCTTGTCCTCTGGCCTCTGGTCTCTGCTTCTTTTTATTCTACCATTAAATTGAATTTGACTTGTTTTGATATGATTTGGTCAATTCAATTCAAGTTCAACTGGCTCACCTTATCAGAACACAGTGGATGCTCCGGTGGTAAGAGGTAAAGCCAGTTGTCCATCGATTGCATGATTGTTGGTTTGATCCCCAGCTCCACATGTCTGTATGTGAAAGTGCCCTTAAGCAAGACAACGAACCTCAAATTGCTTCTGATGGCCAGGGACTGTTCAATGAGAGGAAACCTTTAAATTGCTTTGTCTGATAAGGTAGAAAAGTTCTATATAAGGGCAGTCTGTTTTACCATTTACACCAGCATATAGACAGTGTGTGTAAACTGGCCACTAGATTACCCAAATCAAAAGGCCTGAAAGTAAAACCAGGCTTTGTTTAAAGTCTTCAACAAAGATTGATCGTTTTAGTAACCCAGTCAGATATTAAAGGTGAATTCTGACACTATTTGATAAAAAAGCATAGCGGTACACTACACTACCCTCTGTCTCTACAAAAAAATACAAAATGCATGTAAGTCCTCCACTGATGAGGTACAGTACCATACAGACGGCTTTAATTTGCAATGGAAAGATGATGCTACACTACTATCTTACTAAGGAGACTAGGGAAAAAATATCATATATGTATAAGTGAGCTTTCATTTAATATCAATGTATTCTTCACTGGCCTCTTCAGCTCCTTGTTTATAATGAAAAAACATGCTTGCTTCTTAAAGTGCTAAGAGCGGAGCATATTTTTACTCAATGTGCTTGTGTGATTAAAGTTAAAAACCAATTTTACCCAAAGAGCTTTGTGCTTTCAGCAGTCTCATATCGTTTCATAGCAACAGTAGGACCCATGACTAGCACTTTCCCCAAGCATCTGCTAAGTGTTGCTGCGGGCTAAAAAAAGAGGTGCTTGGTGGACCCAAGCCCTAAGTGCTTCCTATCGTTCTTAGAATGAGCAAAGACGGCTATTTGATTAGGCGTACCAAATCATATTTGTTTGTATTTATTCTATTCAGTGAAACGCCTCCTGCTCCTACAGACACTGAATCTCTGGAGCATTGTTCTACATTTGACTGTGTATTCTCTGAACTGCTGATGGAGGTGAAGGCAGCATGTCGGTACGGGGATCAGTAAAGTATAATAAGCTTGGCTCTATTCCACATTAACAGGTTTCTGTATGGTTTCTTGCCCAAATTTATGAGACAACAATATAGGCCCCTATAAATTTAATCAATTTAATAGCAAAACGTTTCAGCACAAAGTCTGACTTGACTTTTATACTTTATGAATTCAATTATATACAGTAAGTAATTTGAATAATAGTTACAAATACTGAACGGTGTAAGCACCAGCTGAGGGGGGTAACACTTTGCACAAATGTAAGAATTTTGATTCACAACCTACTTGATGGGGGAAAAAACTCAATAAAATAGCAGGTACAACATACTTTTACAGCCACTAGCAATATATAACAGAATCAGGGACATAGGCGGACATGATCCGGACTTGTAAGTTATAGATGGGTTTAGCAATTCTAATCCTATACACTTTTTATCAAATTCAGCAAATATCTCCTCACGGTCGGCTAACATCCAATTTGCGTGTGTGCTGAAAAAAGATCAGGTGTTTGTACACAGCCCAGACTCTGTAAATTGAAAACAAACAAAGGGACTCGAACTGGACCGCACAATTCCAGCCAAACAGTAACAGGTGGCATTTGTGCTCGTGCACAGCACTTCTGCCGGCAACTCTGTTATATTACAGACACATGACACAGACACATCATCCACATGTCAACAAATGGGACCACACCTGCTTTCTCTCAAAACTAACCACTAGACCGTTTGTGTGTCTGCTGAGCTCCCAGCCTGGGTAAACACAGATTGTCTTAGACAGAAGGTCTGGGAATCCAAAACCAACACATTAATCATTAAAGATAACTTGTGAACAAACTTGTCTGGCAACGACATGTTACTTCCAATGCTAATTTAATTGTCAAGGACTAAAATGAGCTCCCGACATGAGGGAATAATTTTGAGCACGTTGATTAGCCCAACAAAAGTGGTTTGAATTTGACAAAATCTTCAGTATTCTGGCGAATGCATGTGTCACATGTACCGTAGAAATGGACCTACGGACATAAGTATTGTTTTATTTGTGTTCCTGCATTGTGTTCCACAGTTGAGTGTGAATGTAATTAGACCGTGAGTGATGCTGTGGATATGACTGGTGACGTTCTCCTCAGTGTGTTTGCCTAGATTGGCATGAAAATATATTTCATACCTCAGCATTAGAGCCTTACATGTTCTTTCAAAGGAAAATAGCAGAACATTGGTGGTAATATTGTTTAGACTTTGACATTGTATCTGTTGACCAAATATTGTGATTGCCTCGATTTTTAATTGGTATGCATCTAAACAAATACACTGATTGATTAATAAGTGCCATGATGTAATCAGCAATATCCCTGATTAAAGTTGTCAGAGACAAAGCTGTCAGACGTGTCTGTTGCGCAGATTGATCTCCTTTTGAGACCATTTGGCTCTCAAGGCTCAGCAAACCACACCTGAATAACAAAAAGTAAAATGAGAGGGGGAGAACTGAAGAGACGGAGGGAGTGAGTAAGAGAATTGGACCTTTCCCTCTCCTTGTTCCCCTGAGCATCCATAGTTCTGAGTGTAACTACACTTTCAGTCCCCCTGGGAGTCTCCACATACAGCCACACTGTAGGGTAGCAACACAGTGAACAGTACTTGTCCTCAAGCAAGAAGTCAACCTCTGCTGATGAAAGCTAAACAGACATGCACACACACTTTTTGTCTTATTCACCATCACTATATGATCATAAATTTCTCACTTCCCTCAGGACAGTCTACCATAACTTTAGATGAACTTACTAACACTTCACAGCATCGATGATATACATATTTTGTCCAAACACACACATTGAAATCAAATCACAATTAAAAAAACATAATGTCTCCTGAAAATTGACCACACAAAGTCCTGTTTGAGCCTTAACAGACAAAACCTCACATGAAGGATAACCCCAGCCTTTCAGTTTCCTGCAGAAACCTTTTGAAAAATGTTGCTGTTAAAATTCTTGAGCTGCCCACATAAGCATTCAAACTGACCTTTAACACATAACTGTGAACCTAATCTATTTTGCACGTTGTCCTTGGTTTACGAGTGCAGTTTCATGTTGCCCTTTCTAAGTGAAGGGATAATGAATTGGCTCCAAAAGTCTCTAAAGTCCCTAAAGGTTGCTGCATGCTTTTCAACCCCCCTTTGCTTTACAAAGTATCTCAATTTACATTTTAGCCTTTTGCTGAGGCTTTCACACGGAGAATTTCAATGAGTGAGCAGGCAGAGTTTCAGTATGATGGTCAAGCACTACAGCAGCAGGAGACCAGGAACATATGGTTGTTATTAGAGAATTACCTGTCAGAATACTGGGGTAACTCTAGCGAATGAAGCATGCAAACCATGTTTAAATGTCAACCCAGCTGGGGGTGGTGGCAGAATTTGAGAGAGGTTCGGGGAAACAATGAGTAGTGCTTTAACTTCTCTCATCAACCACTGTTGAAGTGCCCTTGAACAAGGCACTCAATATTTATTGCTCCAGTGGAGCTGTTCAGCTGCCATTGAAAAAAAGACAGAAAAGGTTGTACAAAGATGCCTCTGATGAATGAATAAGTGAGGACACATCACTGAAGATAAGGGCATCACTTTTTAAATTTCCCTGGACAAAACAATTGAAGAAAATGTTTTAAACGTGCTAATCCAAAGAGCTGCAATGTACTGTGCTTCCCTCAGAATAAAGGTCCAATGCTAGCCTGGTACCCCCTCGTTTCAAGCGAGCCTCTGTATTTTCAGTGGGAGAGTTTCTTAAGCTAATGATAAATGGGTATCCTTCTGTGCTGAATGGTAAAAGCTGATCACCTGATCATCCTTACAAAGATTGAAAACATTTGATAGCTACATAGTGGTCATGGCTAAAGCTTTTATTATAATTTAAATATAAATAATGGACGGAAAACCCACATAACCTAGGTTTAGAGAGAGTAGTAATAGAAACCCTTTATGGGAAAAATACCCTGAGAACTGACAACTAGTGTAACAGAAGCTGACTCACAAGAGGGTCGAATCTATGAGCTCCTGAGCTTTCTCTCATGACAATATGCACATTATATGATTTCAGGCAAGGTCAGCTATCATTTATAGTAAAAGAAAATAAAGACCCTGTTTTAAACAAAGTGGATATGAACAAAGACAAATGAGGAAAAAAGGAAAAAATAACACTGAACAGCAGTGACGAATACAGTCCACACTCTAGAAGCAGCTCATCTTTGGTTCATGAACTTAATTGGGAAATAGACAGCAATAATTTGTAGCAGTTTTTGTCCTTATTGGACAAAGCGCTTTACAATTTTTCCTCTCATACACCCATTTGCGCACACACTCACACACAAAGCAAAGGTGCCGGCCTGCCCATTCACGGTCTTGCTCAGGGACACTTCAACACATGAACAGGAGGAGTCAGGGATCGAACTGCCAATAGTGGGATTAATGGACGATCCGCTCCTGAGCCACAGCGGTCCCAGAAATTGAGGTTGAGAGTTCAAAAACACTTAAATGCTGCACCTCTCCAGTTTTGCCAGAGATAGATAAACTATAAGATGATGCCCTAATGATTCTTGCAGTTTTTAAATGACCATTGTCATGACATCCAGAATGCTGTTGAGTTGATCAAAGGCACATGTACATACTAGGGCAGCAAGATGTATAAACACCCTGCAGCTATTGTGCAAGTTTTGTGCTCACAGATAAAGTCACAATGCACAGCTGTGGGCATAGCTTTCTGTTCTGAGATTTCCTTCACACTGTGTTTTCCAGTGATTTGTTTTTTTCTTGGGTAGGGAATCTAATACTGAGGATTTGCCCAAATGAATACAATGAAAAAAGTTTATCAGAGACGCACAGCACCAGAATGTCCTAGTTAGAAAGCTGCTTGAAACAGATTTCTCACTGACAGAGAAACTGGTTGAAAAGACATTTTAAGCAGGTTTCCATTTTTTTTGTTTTTCACTTTAGACATTGCGGCGGTTGACATTGCAGTTTTTAATTAGTAGTACAGCCACAGCGATGTGTTCACATGTGAAACAAATACATAAAAGTCCAATGCCCTGTGAGTTCAGTAAACATTATCAATATACAGTGATTACCTTGGTAACTTTTGCTAAACCAGACTAGTGGAAGAATGATGTAGGTCAGCAGAATGCTTCTCACTATTGATCAAGTCTGTTAAACAAGGGCTTTGCCATTATGAGCTTGGTTCAAAAATAAAATGGGGTATCTAAACAAAACAAATCATATTCAAACCAGAATTAACAACTTTACACTTGCATTTTGGGATGCAGTACTCATATCTTTTTGCATCTTAATTGCAGGGGTAAATTAATTATTTCTTTCAGAAAAACCCTGTCTTGTGCAACAAACATTCATGGACTGGCTTAGGTCAGCCACAGAAGTGAACTGTGCTATTTACACACACCACTGGGCTCATACACTATAGGCATATCATCACACATGTGCAGATAAACATTCAGAGCCATATCTGCACATCAAGCCCTTGGGAGCTCTGTTTGATAATGACTCTCTCTCTCTCTCTCTCTCTCAAGGCTAAACTGTTTGCATGCAGATAACCACAAATAAACAGGGCAGATAATTCCACACACAAAATGAAATATGAAGATGAATGTGCAAAGACATGCAAGATGTTCATGCAAGATAAACAACTGCTCAGATGGATGGTTTGATGATCACAAATGCAGGAACGCACCTACACAGATTCTGAGAATATTGTAGTTTGCTGTCTATAATTTGTCTGAGAGAAAATATCCCGACTTGTTCCAGTTAATAATGAAATGTTTTTCAAGCTTAATGTGTACTTAGTGTCTGTGTCTATTCTGTATTTCTTTCTCTCATCTCTCATTTACTCTCGGTTGGCAGTATTGTATGTATCATCCACAGCAGGCAAACACTCAAAAAGTCCAGGCAGCTCAAAACGCAGAAGTCATCCCATGAAAAATAGATTTGCTCTATAAAAAGAAGCTACAATCTATACCCTCCAGTCTGTTTGCGTTGTTTCTACAAAACTGGAAGTAATTTGGAGGAGCATGCAGAGTAATGAAAGTCATTATCTGGTATATATCAGGTACATTATATAGTTGAATACCCTTTTTTACAGATAGAGCCCTGGTTGGTTCAGTAGATTTTGTCACATTGTGCCACTGTTTCTCTTTCAGTCTATATCCAAGGAATCATTCTGCAGTGTAATAAACACTTGGGGGTTCTTGACAATGTGGCTGAAGGCTGTGTTTCATATATGCTATCTATGGTGCTGATGTTGTATCACCACAACAATTCGTCACACTAACTAAAGCCACAAACCTTATCCTATTCATATATGTGCATTAAAATACTAGAGAAAACATCAGCGAATATCAGAGAAAGTCTATTTTTAAAGTTTAAAATACAAGTATTTGAGTTTATAAAGTTAAGTCTTTTAGTTCTATAAGTCACCTTTCTGTGTCCTCATCTTTAGCTACACAGTGTCTGTCCAGTGTTATCACAGCCAAAGCAGAAACTAATTTATTATTTATATATATATGCATGCAATGGCATGAGAGGGACAAAAATATGATCTCATACAGATTAAAAACACACACACACACACACACACACACACACACACATATATATATATATATAACTACATTTACTACTATCTACTTACTATAATATAAACTGCAATTATTCTAAATTATCAAATTCAATACTCAACAATCCTGTGGCCATGCACAGCAGAAACTCAGCCTCTCTCTCCCTCACTTTCTCTCTGCAGATCTAATCTCCCTTTCTCCTTCTCCCCAGACGACTGCTCTGACAATATTACCTTCCCATATGGAGAATATTACACTACTATGCCATCTGTACTATCATTCCTATCATCCCCTCGAGTGTGTGACCGTTTGTGGGTGTGTGTATGTGTGTGAGGAATATAGCCTGTGGGAGAATGAGCAGAGAGAGTAGGACATGTGTGTGTGTGTGTGTGTGTGTTTGTGTGTGTGTGGTCATGTCTATAGTCGTGTAAATGAGTGAGATGGAGAGAGGGTTTAAGTGCATGTGCATTAGTTCCAATGATTCACAGTCTGTACAACACTGCAATGTGACACAGTGCAATAATCCCCACCTGGAGCTGATTGTCGTAGTTGATGCTCTTTGTCTGTGGGGGTATTTCCATGACTCTGTCACTGTCTTCACAAATGCAAATATCATTGTTACTTTCATAAATATACTATAGACAACAAAGCAGTATTTTCTAGAACACCAAGCTGACAACAATATGTGTTATATCTCACAGCAGGTAGAGCATCCATCTCCTCACTTTTCACCAAGGAGATAGATGTGATTAGATAAAAATGGCAACACATACACAAATAGAGATATGTAGATGTGTTTCTTGGTGAGCGGAAAAGTGGCCTTTCTCTTCATTTCTTCCCCCTCTCTCAGTCCCTTTAGCCCCCATTTTCCATTCTCAAGCAGACACCAAACACATTCCTGACCTAAATCCTTCCTTTCTAGTCTCACCTACTGCCTTACAAACACTAAAACCTGTCTGAGGTAATATTCCTCTTCTCTCTGCCTCTCAGTATGTTTTACCACAAGTGGAGCCAAAGTGAAAGAGAACAAAAGATTCACAGAGTTAGCACACTGGTGCTTTGAGCTACCAGTTTAGCAAGTATAAAAATACGTACCAAATTTTATGGCAATCCATCTCACAGTTGTTCAGACATTTCTCCCACAACCAAACCCAAACTGATGCTGGTGCTAGTCTGGGGGGGATCAGTTACAGTAGTTTACTAGATACAGTACCAGTCAAAGGTTTGGACACACTTTTCCATTCAAGTGAAACTTTTGACTCGTACTGTACATCGTCTGGGAACCACGCATGTGTGGACAAAACATTTGTGGCAATCTATTTGGTTGATGTTGAGAGACTTTACACTTTGACCTGCTGGTGGTGCTAGATGAAAAGTCAGGGGATCAGTCTGAACCAAAGCAGTGGACCCACTGATATTGCCAGATTGAAAAAGAAAGAAAAAAAGACTGCAGAGCTTAATTAACAGAAAAGTAATGGGCTCCAACTTGACACACAAAACACATTCCCACACAGAGTTTGACATTTACCTATGGGAGTTCTATATGTGTAATTACTAACTACTTTGACAACTATTGCAATCAAAGGTTTCAGAGTGGAGTATTTCCCCTCCAGCTGCTCAGTCGACAGGCAATAAAAGCTGCTAATGAATGATATTTAGCTACTTGAAATGCAGTATGTTCTGCAGACAGATAGATGGATGGACAAATAAAAGGTTATAAATAGAAAGCCAGAATTCTGGAAATACAAATATATCTTTTTGTGATAATCTAGAAATTTACAGAGACCGTCTAGACACTGCTGGATGAACCTGGAACGGACAATGAACAGTGTCCTCTACTTTGTCAAATTAGAGAGGAATAACAACAAAAACAACAGCAGTGGGGTCCTCCAGGCAGTTGGTAATTCCATTTAGTAAGCACCCTCTGGTGACTCCTCCAACTAAAAGGGCCCCAGATGGGAAGGCTTTGACCTTGTTTTGAACTTTATCTGCACTGCCAAGAGGTAAAGTGGAGGCTCAGCGTGTTTACATTTTCCAACTCAATGCCTACGCAATTATTAAGAATATGTTACTGGGATTATCACACAAATGTTTGACATGCACGGTTTTACCAGTATTTCTTTATAACATAGGGGTCATTCTTGAAGGAGCATACTCCGCTTACATGGATTTCATTTAAATGAGTCTTTGATTAGCTTCACAGTGGATTGTGAGTAAAATAATTAGGAATTGTAGTGACCTTGAGTATTAACACTGTCAACGCCATAGCCTGTGAAGAAATATTTCTAATATCATTGGACATGATTTTAGTGAGGGAGTGTGTGGGCCTGTACAAACTGCACTTGACTGACAGCTCTCTCACGCTTCCGATGATTTTGTTGTACCTGTTAGGACAGGACAACGTATCTTATTAGTACACAGAGTATGGAAACATCACCTATTTCTCAACATAGCTCCACCCAACTTACACTTGACTGGAGGTCTAATCAGCCAGAGTAATGGGTGTGTGAAGAACCTTTAATCTGCAAAGTTACAAGTAAATAAAGCTGTAAATTAGAGTTAAAAGTATAATATTTCACCTCACTGCTGCCTCAGAAGTAGAAGAGTCAGGAGGCTGAGTGAGGAAGATGTGGCTCAGCCATGTAAAACCTGCTGGGCTGCTACAAGGGTGGGAAACACACGCACACTAGTCACAGAAGTGCAGACAATCACCAACATCCTCCCAGCAAACACACAGACTAGTTTGTGGTTTTAATTAAATTGCAGGGATTTTATTTGTTTCTATACCTTTGGAGATAAGAAGGCAGACACACAGAGTGCTCAGGGGTAAAAATAGAAACAAGGGAGTATCCATCAATCATTGTGACTGTCTGAAGGGTCAGATCGATTGTGTGTGTGTGTGTGTGTGCATGCTATTTGGTGCACTCCACTACCTCAGTAAGAAGAGTCAGAATGTGAGTGGGTAAACCGTGAAGAGACTTTTGAAACATAGACACACACACACACACACACACACACACAGATACAAAAAGAAAGACACGCATATGAACACACACACAGGTAAACCACTGAGCTTAAGGAGATAAATACCAATGCTGTCAGAAAGAAATTGATCTCTATAAGGCCAGTAAACACAAACAAAAACACCTCCAAACATACACAGCAGCCATGCGTCTACCATAAAGGTTAGATGGCTTGCTTTGACTGCATTGCTGAATGTGTGTGCATATGTCCTTTCTTGCCAGCCTCTTTATGTATATCTGCCCCCATGATAATCGCCAGAGAGTGCATAATTAATTCTTTCCCTCTTTTTCCATGAGAGCCTTTCTCTCTCTTCATATGAACCCTGCTCTTGCTCTGATCGGTTTAATAGCTTTTTTTGCTTCCTACGCTGTCTCTTCCTATTTGTAAGTGTGATGAATTACCTGCTGGTTACCTTGAAATCTATTACCCTTACTGAATACCAATGGGTCATTAGGGATGAATTGGTTCGAGGCCGACATTGGCTTTGAGGTTTGGAAGAATCTCAATATTCTCGATGAGCAAACAGGTTGTAACTAGTGCAGGCCAACATGCCCATCATGCATGCGTCCACAAATGCACACATAGAGATGCTCGGTGTCTGCATTATTAAAAGGCACAGATTGGGAATAGTTCAACTTTAGTAATACAACAATGAATGAACTCAACCTTTGTGGGGTTTTTTGTGAGTGTGTGGGCGCACACATTGGTGTGTGTGTGTGTGTGTGTGGTTGTGTGTGTAAAGGTCATGCCTCTCATCTCTAAGTGAGCCTCTGTGAGAAGGACTGAGTGGCAGCACTCATCAATATTAACTAATGCCCTTCCTTTCATCCACATCATAAATCCATGGAAACAAACACACACACGAGGGAGGGTGTGCGTGCGTGTGGGTGTGAGAGAAAGAGAGGAGAAAGAAACAGATTTCATGGTGAGTCTTACTATTAAGAAGCAATGTCCAAATCAACACAGCAGTCCTGCTTGAAATATATAATTAACTGAGAATCCAAGTTTGCAAAGATTGCAAAGAAAAAGGCACAGGAAAAATAAGTGGAGAGAGAAATGGAACTCAAAGCAAACATAAGGACAAATAGATACTGTAGGTTACATATGATGTAGGTGTAGGTACAGTGTGTAGCTCAGCAGCAGTTTGAGTATAAAAAACCCCCCACTATGCACACATCACAGCTTTTGTCCCACACCAAAAGCCACTTAACAGCTAATGAGTAATGAGACAGAGCAATGACAGACAGAGGTGGGTGTGTGAGGGAGACGTAGAGAGAGGTTGGGAGGGAGGCAATACTGTAAGTGAGGTGAAGAAAAAAAGATTAATGGAGAGTATCACGAAAAATGAAAGTGAGAAATATAGAAAGGAGAAGCAGAGAAACAAGACAACAGAAAAGCACCATGTTTGTGTTTGCGATTATGCACGAGTGCATGCTTGTGCTTATAAGCGTAAGAAAAGCAAAGGGAGAGGAATGAAAGAGAAAGAGACGAGACGAAAGACTGCAAAGGAAATCCTTTGATCAGACCATGAAAACAACGCCAACTAAGCCGAGAGAGTGAAGAACAACAAAAAGACATCACAGACAATTACTGCGTACATGGCTCAATTCAGTATAAACACCCCTGTGTTTTGCTAAGGCGATGAGTAACACTTAAAATCCGCTGTCATCTCTTCTCATGCTTTTCATCTTCCAAACGCCAGAGCGTGAAAAACAAACACAGAGGAAACAGAATTTTTTTCTGTTTACAGCGCAGCTATCATGCCCAGTGGGAAAATAGAGGTCTTAATGAAACACATTTGATAGACAGAGGCAGTCGAGGCTCTTACAGTGTGGGTGTGTATACAAGTGTGTAGGTGTGGGTCAGGCTGTGGGTTAAAGAGACACCTTGTATCCCACTGAAGTCAGATTACCTGGAGGGAATGTAGCTATTCATTGAGACATACTGCATGGTCTAATAACATTATTCACTGTTCATTACTACAGAGGCTTGAACAAACAGGTAAGATAATACAGTGTTGACCTGGAATTCATATCCACATGGGGGGGATAAAACGATCCATCCTTCTGATTGACGTTCCCCATCTGACCACAGAAAGTTAATTAAAAAGCTTTTCTGATTGTTACTTTAATATCAACAGGCTGAACCAGACAATACACTGCAGCATGTTGTGGGAGGATTTTACTCAACCAGCTTCAGGCTTTAAAGTCTGTGAAACCTGCAATAAGACTTTCTCACTGTGTCTCATCTTGCCTGAAGGAACTGCAGGCCCACACAAAGTAATTTCATTAATATGAGAGTCAGTGTAGCTTTAGTATCAGCATGATTCTCTAAATCCTGTTTCGTTGGCAATTTTTCTCCGTAACTAAAACTTGTTGTGTGCCAACTGTCAGATCTATAGCAAATGAGCATCAGTGCAAAAATATTGCCAAGTGACACCTTTAGTCCAAAAATATTTGCAATATTATTGGTCTTTAAAATCTCGTAAAATTCACATTATAGTACCATAGCTGCCTCTGTTGGCTTTACTACACAACGTTCTATTTCACAGCTTCTCCTCTGAGCTTTTGATAGAGATGGTCCTAACATACATACCCAGCTACAACCATTGCTTTGAAATGTCTCAAAAAACATTTTATGACATCTTCAGTGAAATGCCCTCAGTAATCTTAAGAGACATTAATATTGGTATTATCAGAATGAACAACTTGTTTCACTGTAGTGTTCTTAGTTTAACCTAAAACACTGGT
The DNA here is from genome assembly GCA_036024295.1 of Nannoperca obscura. Lineage (NCBI taxonomy): Eukaryota > Metazoa > Chordata > Actinopteri > Centrarchiformes > Percichthyidae > Nannoperca > Nannoperca obscura. The sequence goes on along the minus strand of JAVQJL010010551.1, from coordinate 24,136 downwards.
GAAGCCCTTTAAAATGTATCTGATTCCTGTTTTCCAAACATTTTACAAAGCTGCTGCTTCCTACTTCATCCTACTGTATGCTCTTTGATTTTGCTTTATGTTATAATCCTTCAGTTTTTCTAATCAACCTGGACTGAAATCTTGAGGATTAAAACTTTAAGATTATGCTGTATAATAGGCAGCATCAAGTGAAGATGGGAAACCTGGTCTTAAAAATGATGAAATAATATTGAAAAAAAGGAAACAAATATTGAGTTTAACACTGCCTGAGCATCACAGCCTTAAGCACTAGCTGTGAATGAAAGAACATTTACTGCCCTTAAAAAAACCCTCTTACTATTGCCAGTGCAGCGAGGTGTCAGTTTAACTCCCTGGCAGTGGGCTTTTTAATGAAAGAAGTGAGACACACTGAGAAACAATCTGCTTTATTGTAACACTAAATGAAATCAGATTACCTGGAGCAAATGTGTGGATGCATTGCGACATGCTGCATGTTCTAATAATATTGCTTGCTGTTTGGCCATTACTGCTGAGGCTAGAGTAAAAGGATACAACAGAGCAATTCTTCAGGGAGTACTTACAGCACATATGCACACACGCACACACAGAATACTGTTGAGTATTTGGTCATCGCTGGTGAAATGTGAAAACTGACTCTGTTGTGAGGTACTCGGCTACAAATGCATGCCAACAGATGAAGTTTCAGTTAGTGTCTGTTAAGCTGACTGACCTAAACAGAATAGAATGAAGAACCAACAAGATGGTGAAATGGTGAAATCTACATGATGACTGAGCCATTTAAATTAATTTAAGCTAAGGTCCTGGGCTGCTGCTATGTGAGTGCTTCACACATGCTTTTCCTACTTGGACAATTTTATTGACCTCGTTTCAAGTGAAGGGTTGCAAGCTCCATGACCCAAGTGCTGCTGAAGAACACTGACGATATCAATGATTACCTAAAAATACATGAACATTCACAAAGTGAGGTTCACTAATATGGTTAAGATATACAACACGTACACTGCAAGATGTTGCCCTGCAGTCTCATTTCCCTAATTTGTAATACAGTCAGGGGATGAAGCAAATTCGATTTTCCATAAACAGCTTTACCTTCCTGCCCCAAAAACTGCGTTACAATATGATTTTTATTAAGGATTTTGAGAAAATCCTAAAAGCAATGGCTGTGTCAGTCTTAACAATACAATGCTACAAAGTTTTTCATCTATGAGTGCTTTATGTAGCAGTTTAACATGAATGAAAATTAGAGGGAGTCAACTTCCTCTAATTTTTCACAATTAGAGGGAGTTGACCAAACTACAACTAGTACTAAAAATGCATTCAGACAAGGAAAATGTTCATCTTACATTATTTCTGCAAATGTGTCCATTATGTATAACAACAGCATCCACCTAAATGTGTCTGTGACAGAAGTCAGAGTGATTTCAAAATCAGGAATTATAGTAGTTTATGTTATTTGTCTTAGAAGCACTTACTAAAGTCATAACTACGAGCAATTCAGTTAAACTCATGTAATTAGGATTAAAGACTGAATACGACCCATACTTTGTGAAACTGGTGGTTTTTAAGTAATGCAAATATTATGCACACACACTTACTGTATGTGATGACGTCTGTCAAATCTACTTGACTGGATGAAATAAGAGCCAACTAACTCAAGAGGCAGCTTTGAACCTCTTGATCAGTAGAGCTACCATCTGTGAACCGTATGGAAGGTATACAGTATGCTCACAGAAATAGCGACAGAGCTGCAATTCATCTCTGTATGTATTGTTGCTGTTAACTACTGTTTCTTTATCACTATTCCAGTAACAAAAACTTTCACCCAGGACTCAATAAGAACATATAAAGCATTTAAATTACAGAGTTATTACTAACTGGTGACTAACAAACTAATGCTCCAGTAAAGGTACCTGTAAATGGAAAGTCTGAATTAAATTAATCCATTATTGCCATGCTATTAGCACTGAACCAGATAATGTATTTTGATGCGAGGAAAAGCATTTAGGGCACCTTCAGAGTCATCTGGCACTTTCAGTATGCCAATAACATGAATAAAGGAAGGCTTGCAGCAAAATAAATTTCTTTGCCTTGCCACAATTTCAGATTTTATTTCACTCTATTTCCCCCAGTGTGGCCATTAAGAAGACATATGACCATGCAAAAAGTCACCAATAAAGATGATGGTACAGTGCTCTTATTGAGCATCTCAAATCATCTACAAGATGACTGAGCCATTTAATGAAAGAAGTGAGAAAGGAAAAGACACGGGAAAATGCTGTATGTGAGGAAGTAGGAAATATACGATAACGGACAGCTTGGCAAATCAATGTGTATACTGTATGTGTCAGAGAGGGGGGGAGAGAGAAAGAGAGAGAGAGGGAGAGAGAGAGAGAGGGAGAGAGAGAGAGAGAGAGAGAGTAAAAAATAGTTTGTGTGAGTGTTGCGGTGTTGCTGACTTGTAGCAGAGTGTTCCACAAATCTATTTAATCAAAGCTCCAAGTCTGAACATGAAAGTGAAACACAGATGAAATATTTGAAAGTGTGTGTGTGTGTGTGTACACGTGTTGTTATGGTCATTGCTGTGTTAACACCCCTTCAATTAACAACTAAATCACCACGGAAGCAGTAATTTTCTTGGGTGTGTTTGTCACTTTTAATGAGCAGAGAAGTGCTAAGACTTAGCTGCATTGTAAACACCCTTAACACACAATCACACATTAAGCTTTAGCAGATCCTGACCTGCTCCACTCCTGTCTTTATAGATTTCACTGATGCCAACGAACCTTTATCAGCACAGGAAAACAGTAATAACTTAAAATGCAGTGACTGCAGGTTAAAGTCAGACGCCTTGTTTGTACAACATCTTTAATTGTGGACAGCAGGGTTTACAGATCCAATCTAAACCATCCAAGGTTTTGATATGACCCAGGTCCTGGTCCCGAAGTGTGTGAAGATCACAGATTTATTCTGAGACAGCCAACATGAGAGCCACGGTTACACTGAGGTGAAGTGTAAATATTTAATTAGAAGGTTATATTAATGCAAATAAAGAAAGTAATGATATCACGACTGATAAGATCTCCTTCACATCTCTAAAATAATTCATTTTGTCCTTATCTTGTGACAACAGAGGGACAAAACAAGACTCACACCTCAAGGAGATTCAGACTCCAACAGTTTGACTCAGTCAGGCTGCAAATATAATCAGGTGCAGCCTACATATAAATGCAATCTTTGGCAGTCAATAATACATAAACAGTATTGATTTGTGAATGATTTACTATAGGCACAATCTATATTAACTCTAGATGACAAATGAGGTTATGCATCACTGCAACAGTCAACCACCCAAACCACCACACCGCACTACACATCATCATCATTATTATTACTGCTGTAAAGTAGGTACAGAATAGAATAGAAGCATTTATCATTTGTCTTAGCTTTGACATGAAATGGATTAAAATAGAAGTATTATCCCACCTATCAAAAAGCACATTTACAGCCATGGCAGCACATCATTGTGTCTCTCAGCTCTGGCACCACAGACCAGGCATAACCACCTCTGTGTTACAAATCCCTTTCTCTCCATTTTTCCCTCCTCTGTCCCTAATTCACTTTATCACTTTCTGTCTATCTTCATCACGTTCTGTCTCAGTGGGTTTTTTTTCACAGCATACACACACACACACACACACAGATTCACATCCATAAGCGCATGGATGCACCTCAGCGACACACAGGTTTGCACACATGCATTGTATGGTCAGAAATGTCACCACACATAAACACACATACATTAATGGCAGCTTTTGGTCATGCTAATCTATGTGCATTATAAGCAGGTAATAGAGACACAGTGGTGAACCCAGAGGAATAGTGTGCTTCTCTGGCTGAGGCACTTCAAAAAGACACACATACACACAAAAACACAAGAAAGAAAGACAGAAGCAGAGGATATATGGATGTGTGACCCATGGACAAGGAAGTGGGTTGTATTCCTCAGTGAAAAGGGAAAACGATGGGGACCAGGGATTTTTATGATCCGTTTACACTTCCTGAATACTAGAATAGAGAGGAACTAGCCAAGGTCAGAGGCAGAATTCCCTATTCTAATGTGGAGTGTTGCTCACCACCCGTAGCAAGAGTCAGGGATTAATTTAGAGATCCATTCACTATGCCTGAGCGGAGGGGAGAGACAGCAAAATATAATGAAGAACACAGGAGCAGAGGAAGAAAGAGAGAATCTGAGGAGATGGGGAGACAAGGTGGGAGACTGGCAGAGAGGTAAATGAGAAAGATGGAAGAAGTGAGAAGGCAGGTGGGCAAGAAAGAGACACAGAAAGAGGGACAGAGAGAGACAGAAGTGGTTATGGTTGTTATGCGTAGCCTGCGGACACAGAGCAGACAGTTCACATAGAAGAGCTTCATTTTCCAAACACTCCTCCTCTAATGGCCCAATGCCCGCATGAGTGTGTGTGTGTGTGTGTGTGTGTGTGGGTGGGTGTCTGTACACCTATGAGAGAAAGGTAGACAGATGATAGACAGGTAGAGGCAAGCTCTGGAAAGGGAAATGCGAAGAGACAAACAGATAAGAGGAAGACAACCAGCAAGGGAGTTAGTAGCTGAGCAGAAACACACAATAAAATCAAGTAAATCTTAAAGTGAAACATAGAAAATAGAGGAAATATATGCATCCCTTAAAGAATAAGGCTGGTGTTATGTTACTGTATACTTTGCTTATTGTCAACAACTCCCATGGAAAGACCAAAACCACTGATACGTTTGTCTTTCAAAAATGTCCAACTTCCCTAGTTTGTGGTTCTGAGCGTTAAGCCCATTTATTTTAACTGAAGATATTCTGTTAGTCATAAATATATAGTTACATTTTTTAATAGGCGACTTAATTTCCCCAGACAGCAGGGCACTGTAGCTTTTAGCAAACTTTGCTCAAACAGGAATAATGTGCATTTGTTGGAGACTATTTTCAGCCACAGATGAATACACAATTGGTGTATTAGTGAGGACAGCGAGTATTCACAGCACCACAACAGCATAAGTGGGACTGACTCAAAATAAACTACAGGAGCCGAGTTCATTGCAAATTAAGGAACATGTCAGCCAGTGCAACAGTGTGGCTTGTTGATGTGTGTTTACGGATAGATTGCTATTAAATTGGGTACAGATATCAATGGTGTCCAGAAAATGAATCCTACTGACTTTAGTGAAGTGGAGTTTTTATCTAGCGCCACACTGAGGATCACATTTTTGTCTATCTATTAATTAAGGATTTTTACTAAAATTGATGCAGAGATTTGTGTCGGGATAAACAGTAGTAACTTATGTTAGCAAAGTTAGTCTTGTTAATAGTTTTCGGACAAATAGAAATTGTTAGTAGGATCAACAAATTGTTGGTTTTGGACTTTCAATGGGATTTGTTGATAACAATAAAATGATTGCTCATCTTGTATCACATCACTTTCCAATTCCACACTATCTGAAAGTATTATGGCTGTACCATTCTGTCAAATGTAAATATTATAGATGTCTTGTGCATCGTGTTATACACATTTGATATCTGATCTGGTTGTCTGGGTTTTATCAACATTTTGCTGAGCAGCATGAGTTTGTTATAACTAAACCTCTGGCAGGTCCTTGGGGTTATAGTAGAAATAGGCATGAGAGTACAAAGAAAGAGGGAGGGGCCCAATGTAATACATCTCAGTCAGTTGATTCAGCCCATGCATGCATATTTTAAAACACCTGCTGGATTGTTTTGTTCATTCAGTTTCCCAATCTTTCCCCCTCAGCACACCCCTTTACTCATCGCTAATAAAGTTCATTCTCCTCCCCTTACATTAAAAGAAAGCCACCTGACGTGTATTTAGTGTGCACCTTCCCACTCACACAGCTTGATAGAAAACAGAAATAGATGCAGCATGTGATGATATTTGTGGGTGGGAGGCAGTAGACGGACAATTAATTTTCAAATCATTGTAGGTTGTCTTAGTTGGTCTATTCATTCATGTGGGGCTACAATACAGGGGGCAGGAGACAAACAAACGTGGACATTTCATTATACAGCTTGATTTATTACTTATGTGACTTGCATTAGGATGTAGTTAAATCTTATAATAACACCCTCCAGGGATATAAAATGTCTAGATTTATTTTACTCATGCGTAACACAACATGTAAAAATTGCTAGATGAAATTCAAGAAGAACTCTTTTTGAGGACCGTTTATGTGCCATTTTCAGTAGCCTTGTTTGACTATGGAGAAGCTTGTGTTAGCTTTCATGTTAGCTTTCATTTACAACCAGAGATATTTAAAGAACCTTGTTAAACACAATGATACAAAATCATGAAGAGAAGTACTGTATTGTTGTATTATACTGTATTGATTTTGTCCGCCCTGCCTAACAGCCCCAGGGGTCGATTTGTTAAAGTTTAATGGGATAAGGATGTGAAGCGTTACAGCACAATCACTTGAAAATTTCCCTAAAATAAGATGGATGCACCATAGGACTGTGTTAATGAGGGGATAGGATGTAATATGATACCTTTAAGGGAAATTCAGCTTGTGGGGGCAGTGCAAAAAGCTGGGCTCTGAACACCTTCACATTTTAGAGGAAGGGACACATATTTTCATATAATCATTCTGTTCTCTTTCATCACCACACACTGCTCAGCCCCACTACTACACTTTTTTTTAATTTTGTGTTGCATCAAAGTGCAAATAACTAAACTAAAGGTGTTCAAAAACTAAATGACATTGTTTAAAGTAAGAGTAGAACCTGTGTCCCCTCTCATGCACTGACATGAAAAGATCTCAGCAGGAGGCAGATGAGCAAGAGAATAACACAAAGGGTGTCGTTAAGACATTTGTTCATCCATCTCAGCACTCACAAACACATAAAAAGACACACACCTAACAACATCAAAGGCTAGATTAGATTAGTGTGGCAGAAAACAGAGTCACTCAGCAGATGTCAGAAAGTAAATAACCAAACTTCTTCAGTCTTGCAGAGAGCCGCAGCAAAGCTCCACCAAGGTAAGCAAGAATTTAGAGTAAGCAAACCCACCAAGTAAGGACATATCTCACAATCCTGGCAGAGGAAACAATAACACTGATTATGTCAATTATCTTTTTTGTGATGATGAAATATTACCAGATCTCTTTTTGGTAAATTGCAATGCTTTCCACAAGTGTTGGGCAAGTGGCACCACAACAGTCAGATTGAAACTTACTATGTGTTTGTATGCAGAAGAAAATGTCGTAGTCATTGTGAATAAATACACACTTTCAGTGCAGCAACATTGGTGAACATCGAACGCAGACGCAGAATTCAACTTAAGTGTGTTTTTATAAACAATGTTCCAGCATGTTTTGTTTCTTATTCTTTCATTATTTATGTTCTAACCCAGACACAGACAAATGTCTATTGTAAAATAAATCCAAACAAAGGCATTTTACAGCTAACCGGCTATATAATGTAGTTAACATCACAAAAAAGGGCCAGAACCAGAGAATCCTTCTCATGAGTTGTTGAAATGTTTTTGAGACACTGTGCTACAATTTTATATAGGTTTCAATAACATGGCATATGAATACTCTTGTTTTTAAGAAAAAATACTTTTTAACAGAACTTGCATGTATTATCATGGGATGGAAGTTTTTTATCATAATCTTTTTTTATATGCAAGACACACACACAGACACCTGTAGCATGCTGGGCAGGTCTTAACTGTTGGCTGCCTGTTTAGCCTGGTTAACACTGACTTGCCAGCTCAAACATTACAAACTCTCTCTCTTGCAGGCTTCCAGGTCAAGAGGGAGCGTGAAGGATTAGATGTCAACTCCCAGAGAACAGAAAGGGATGATGAAAGATTAGCTGTCATCCTTCACAAAAAAACCAGAGAGGACACAAGTACCAACTGTTCCGCTCTGTTCTGAACCCAATGGACACATTTTCATCACTGTCTGCAACAGTCCCAATAATAATTTTATAGCTGTAATAAACTATAAGTGTGATGGGTAATATGACCTTTTTTGCAGATGGGATGGATAGTGCTGTGTGGCAATTGATGTGAATAACACAGAGGAGGAAAAGAATGCAAAAAAATACATTTTGTCCATAATTGTTGGCAAAATTAACCACTGACATTGCCCTAAAATGCCTTCCCTTGAATTATCAAAATACATCAATTCAAAGTTCAAAATGACAATTTATACAGTAACTGTTGCAGGAATAAAGTCCAGCACAGACCACTCACAAGCTGTGTTGTGCATGACAAAGAAAATAAGATGCAGTCGGATGCTCTAGTCTAAACAACTTGAGTTTCTCATTTAACCATCTTTATCCAACAGTATGGTGAGGAGAGAGTAGATAGAGAGTGTGAAACAAACATGGGGAGAAGCAAGAGATAAAGGAAATCAGAGATAGAAAGGAAGAAAGAGAGAATATTCTTGCATCTATTTGTTTCAGCCTCGTCTTCAGTCACACACACACATTTAAATACTTACATGCATTGGTGACAGCAAAGCTGTTGGCGGTCTCTATATTGTCGACATGTGGGACCAGGTTAAAGGGCGCTTCCGTAGCATTAGGGCTGGTGTTGTGAAGGAAGATAGCTAGTCGAAATGCTGTATACTCCTGATCAGTATTCCTAATGAACAACCCACCTAGAGAGAGGGACAAAGAGAGAGGCCAAAGAGGAGAAGAGCATGATGGAGAGGATAGGACATGAGTTATTGTGGGGCCGAGACGGGTCAGGTGGGAGCGTGGTGAGAGAGTGAGCAGGACAGGAAGAAGGGAAGTAATGTGGGGAAAGAAAGATAGATAGGGAGGACAGAGAAAACAGGAGGGGAGAGAGAGAGAGAGAGAGAGAGAGAGGGAGACAGAGACAGAGAAAGAAGAAAGCCAAGATCTTCATTAGCTTTGTTACAAAAGGTATTTTGTCTTTCTACACATCCTCACTCACAAACGCATATAAACACAAGTACAAACACACGGATACCCACACTGCGCATTTCATTGATGAAATCAAAGAAAGAGAGAGAGGAGAAGAGAAGAAAAGAGACAACTAAGCCGACAGGAAGGCAGTCAAAGAGATAATGAGTTAAAGAGGACATAAAAGAAAACAGAGGAGGACGGCCGGATCAGAGAGTGTCAGCTACATAAAGGAGCATAGGCCATGCAAAAAGAAAGAAAGGGAGGCAAGTGCTAAGTGCCAGTTGGCCTTAAAAAACAAGGGTATCCCTCAATATGGCCCATCTGACAAAGTGAGAATTATAATGAAGGGAGGAGATGATAAGAAACAGTAAAGCTGATAATATAGAGTCCAAAACATTAGACATTAGAGTCAAGAGGGAAAGGAAGAACATGTGAATATACTGTATGTGAGAAAGAGATAAGGGTTATCTTCGCGTGTCCAATATTTCCATTACCTAAATAAAACTCTGGATATCACTAATATAAATGTGTTTGTTATGCTAATCCTATAGATTATTTCTACGTTGCTTTTCGCAGTAGGTTGAATTTGACTGAAATAAAGTGACATGACTGAAGTTTAACCGAATCAGACTCAACTCAACTAAATTGGATTACACTGACACACTGTGAAGACTTGACATCGCATCGGGAGAGAGAGAGAAAAGGGAGGGAGGGAGAAAAAATGACAGGGGAGGAGTCGGGAGGCAGAGCATATTGAACGAAATAATTGTCACCACATAACATGTCACTTGTCTGTGTCTGTGTCTCATTTGTGATACAACTTTGCATTATCATCACTTTTTCTTTCTCTCATTATGGCCTTTAGTAGGTACAGATACAAAACAAGACTAAACATACACACACACCCACAAAGACAGCACATCTTGAGTGTGTGTGTAATGTGCAAAGCATATTTAGCGATGCATTGTTTTAAATTTACATTCAATTGTGCTGTGATTACAAATCTGGGGTGATTTGTGTCAGGAAGTACAAATCTAGGTTCTGTTTTAGGGTAGAATTTCACATTAGAGCACACACACACTCATACATACACTTCAACTAGATGAGGAGTCTAGATCTGCCCCAACATAACATGTTATTGCACCAGTTTCTTGAAGAAATTTCACAAACATTCTCATCTGCGAAAAAAGAAAATGTGTGTGCTTCCACTGACATTACACATGTGTGCAATGCAGAGATATGCAAATATATCCTCATGTGAACTGCTGGAGAGCCGAGTGAATGATCCTGTATGTGTATTTGTGTTTAAGGATGATGGCCAGTGGGAGAAAAGGAAAGAGTGAGTGCTTCTGTGTGCTTCTGCACGATCACATATGCTTTACACAGTATGTATGTGCATGCATATTCAATGTGTTTGCACACATACATGCTTTCATGTAATGCTTGCACAAACCTGTGCAAATATATGTGTGTGTGTGTGTGTGCCAAGCAGAAAATATTTAGCGTATTAAGTTTATTGGCAGCTGTAGGGAGACAGAGTCAAGGAGCCGAATCTCATTATAGGACCTCCCAGATGCCCCCCACAAGGAGTGATGCAGTGAATTCATTATCACACACATGCCTGTAGGAATGTATGTGTGAGAGCATGTGTGTGTGTGTGTGTGAGGGGGAGAGAGAGAGAGAGAGAGATTTCCCATGCATGTGTGGTCTGTATTACTGAGCAAACCATAGATGATCCAGATTTAGTTAACTTTATCTCTGATCTATAAAGATTTGAAGACAGGCTTCTCCCGCACTGACACGAGGGTAACTAGAAAAGGGCAGAGAGAGAGAGAGAGAGAGAGAGAGACAGAGAGAGAGAGAGAGAGAGAGAGAGAATACTGCAGTGTCTAAACAGTGAAGAAGACTAAAAGGGAACAAAGCTGGCTAAAACATTCATGAGCACAGATCAGCCTTTAAAATACAGGCAAATACAGTAAAAGGATAGCTAGAGTGAAAGAGTTAGTGTGCATTTATAAACCATATGAGCAACAGCAGAGACGGAGAAACCAATCCCCCTTTAACGCAAACTATCTTGGATAAAAAAAGGAAGAAAATGTGTTTGTACACTTGTATGTTCTCTTGCTCCATTATTCCTGCATAGCTTCCTAGAGTTTTACAATGATTACTGTGAACCCCCTATTTCTCGATGACTGCTGTCCGCTAAAATCCACTAATAATCAGAGTAGTGTGCCTGATCTGAATGTCCTTGCGTAAAACCAGTAATCCTCCAACTCACCTATCTGCACTGAGCTGGGGAATGCCCCTGTAGTCAGCCCCCAAAGGGCGGAATACACCCCGAGAAAGTGCCAAGAAAAAATAATAATCCTCATTTTTCTTTCCTTTAATCCCTTCAGAAACTGTTGAGAGACATCGAGAGAGGGGGGGAGATGCGAGAGAGAGAAAAAGGCGTCAGAAAAAGGGGGAAAAAAGAAGAAAGATGAGAGAGGTTTTCCCTCGTTTTCTCCAGCAGTACTCCTATTCCATGGTGGGGTCGTTCGTTCCTTCCCCTGTAGTGCCCGCTCGGGAGAGAGCTGTGTGTCCGGTGCACATGTAAAGACGGGGGAGAGAGAAAGAGTGGGGAAACTCGCTGGAATGATTGGCGAGCTGAGAGAACAGTCTGCATGGAGGAACTGGACATGCGCGCCCCGTCTCTCTCTCTCTCTCTCTCTCATCCACACACCCTCTTTTTTCCTCTCTCACTCAGATTATCCATTTCTCTCTCTACCCCTCTCCTCCTCTGCATCTACAACTTTTCCCTTCATGTCTGCCGTCTTTAACTTGCTGTAACACTGAATCTCATAGCTGTAGCCTATTGATAAGACTTGTTCGTTGTCCATGTATGGAAAAGCACAAAAAAAAAGGATTCGTGTGAATGTGCTGTTTGCATTTTTACGCTCACTACTTTATGGTCGTGGTTCCCCCTCTGTGACAGCATTTAGCCTAACAGGGATCATGCCTTTATCTGTCACCACTCCCCCGGACAGAAATGTGTGCGCAAGGAAGAAATAAATAAATAAAGCAATAATCAAAAGCAAAATCAAGTGTTTTTAAGTGAAAAGAGTAAATGAAGGTTGTTGGATCGTTCTGCTTGGTGGGGCAGACTAAAGGGAAAGTGAGAAAGCGATGCCTTCGCCTAACTAATTGTATTACAAACCCAATTCATCCTGACGCATTGGTCCACTCCGCTGCCAAACCAGACTCGGCGCGTCCCACCACGGCAGCAGCATGCGGGCCAGCTGACAGAGGGGAAACCTCTGGCCGCCTACAGCTGCGGGAAGCCGATGGCGCCCTGGGACCCGCTAAAATCATTGTTGAAAGATGTTTAACGTCACAGGCTCATGAGCACAAACATCTGGCCACGGAGAGGGAAAGGAAGGGAGACCAACGAGATAGAAAGCGCGACCATCCGGCGACACAGAATGATATAAAAAAAAAACAGGAATAATGTGGGTGTTTTGTGTAGCTTCAAATAAGAAAATAAAAAAACATCTACCAGGTTTGCATGAGAAAAACATTCTGTTAGAGTAGGCTACATTATGTTACAGCCGTGTCCCATCCAGAGTCGGTTTATCTAGCCTGCCGGTAGCAGGTCGGTAAAACTGACAGACGGTCTGGGATCGCGTAGTTACACGGCGGAGAGCACGGTTTCATTTTTCCAGATGGCAAAACGAAAGGAATGCTTCACGGCTTGTCCCAGTGAAAGATGCGGTCTGTCCATCTCTGAGGGGTTTACCCGGTCGGCTGCAGAGCATACGAGTAAATTATACAGCCTGGAAAAAATGCAAGTTCAACATTTCTTACATTATTACACGTTCCTAAAGAGACAAGGTGCTAGTTTGACTTAGCATTTCTATTTGCAAAACAATTAGAAAAAGAATCACAGTAATACCCTACAGTTTGAAGAGTAAGCTCTGGCCAATATACAGGCAATGGTGTGTATTTATGAGGCTTTCCCACTTTCCATTAAACCCACATAGTAGTTCAAGTTTGGTGTAACTATATATGTGGTTCAGTCGACAATAGGCCTTATTGGTACACATTGGTACAAATATGTTTTTGTAGCTAAATTTGAGTTTCAAGATTGAAATGTCAGAAAATGTACCACATGCTATACAGTACATGTATATGAATGTGCCATGGAGGCCAGGTGAAAGAGTCACAGTCTTCAGCACTAGCATTATTTGACTAATTAGCACACCTTTATCTCGAGAGATGTGCCTAATCAATGTCATCTCCTGGTGTGCTGTTTTTTTTCCAGCAATGTCTGCCTGCAGCCTCCGCTCTCAGTGGCACATGGTGTGAAAGCAGTGATGAGCCAGTTCCCCCCGTCACCCTGCTGCTGCAGCAGTTTGACTTCAGCACCATGGACAGAGCCCGTCAGTCAGATGGACGCTGGCAACACGTAGTTGAAAACGACTTGGTGCTGTGTTGTTTCAGTGCATTTCAAATCTGTCTCAACACATAACACGTACGTATCCAGTTGTGCGTGCCATTCTGTCTAACACCAGTTATCAACCACACCGATCTATGCAAATGTTCCCACTGAAGCACATCTCTAAGGCTATATGTGGGCAGACTCGCAGAAGACGTACAGTATAAGTATAGATACACTTTAGGATGTATTTAGTCCATAAAATCTACTTTAAATTAAAGTTGGGGGACATCCATGTGTGTAACCTAGACCTGCCAGGGTCCAAATATCATTTAAAGTAAATTAGCAATCCTTTCTATACAACCTTCATGCTTCCAGTCGTGTTTCAAGCATGTTAAAATGTTGGACTGTAAAACTGTTACACTGTTCATGTAAAAACATGAGCATATATGGAAAGTTCTCCTGGTTGTAACTTAATAATAAACTATGCTGGAAAATAAGGTTTGCAGCCGTAATAGATCTACTGTACTTTGTGCTGGCTTTATACAACAGCCGGCTTACCAGAGTGTGCAGGATGCAGTGCAGGGGAACTAATCTAAAGCTTTCCCAAAACTGTTCTTGGTAGACCAGGGTAAAGCCGTCTCTGCAATAATGTAACTATTTGTTATCTGGTGATGGTGATTCATTGCAGTTTATTTTTAGCTCAGAATCAGTGCAGATGTAAAGTCCTAAACAAAATGTTTCAGTTCATTGACTCAGTTCTCTTACCCATTTATGAATACTCATTGAATGTGATAATGACTTCCACTGCTATGCTACTGCTCTACTGTCCGACCTCATGTTTTACTGTCAGTGGATTATATACAGTATGTGAATGGTGCTGAAGGTTGTGGCACAGTTGCACATTTTCATATATGTTTTACTACCTTCTGAATAAGCCTTCCAGTACATTTCCAGTTGCTGCCAGTTCCTGCTTACATCATGGCACGCACACACTAACACACATATTATGCAGACATGTAGACACAGCACCTTTGTGTGGCTTCCCTGTGGGGAGAATATGTTCCTTGGATAGTGGGGTGACATGGTGGGTGTTTAAAGGTATCTTTAAAGGGGTATGTCTTGTTTAACTCCACATGACACCATTAATGGTGAACTTCTGACATCAGTGACTCTTGGAAAACATAATAACTATGAGCATCCAGCTTCTTTAATCAGTAATCCATATTAGTAATAATAAAAAGAGAAATATCTTGGATAAGATGTTGTAGGGCACCCAAAAGTAGGATATTCAAAGTGTTACATAACTGTTAACGCTCTGATCTGATATCCGATATCAACAGTGCTAACATGTTCTTTCTTGTCTAAGCCCCTCAGGACCAAAGTTAAATAAGTAAATGTTCAGCACTATTTCTTTTGATTATTTTTAAAGAGAAGAGAACTGTGACAGATTTAAAGTTTTATACCAAAATACAGGTAGAAGCTTTATTACTAGTGTGTTTCAATGAGAAAAATGAAAATGAATATACCTCAAAGGAAGAAGGATGTGATTGCAAATATTGTCCCTGGTGCTTAGTGAGTTTCCTCTACCAGGTTTGCATGAGGTTCTTCCAGGTGCTCAAGTTCCTTTATTCAAAGACATACGGCTCAGGTAAAATTAAGTGTCTAAATGGCTCCTATGTTTGAATGTAAGCCTAGCAGACTGAAGTATTACCAGATTATTAGTTTGTGATGCCCAGGTGACCAACAGGTCCAGAGGATCAAAGACACAATCAAACAAGCTTAACTGTATCTAAAGGATAATATATCACAGAGGAAGTCTGGCATAAAATTATATTTTTAATCCTCATTTTGTCCTTGACAAAGACTGTAATTGTGAGGAAATAAACGAAAGATTCAAGCAGTCAATCAAGCAAGGAGCAACCAAATAATCTTTGTTTTACACACCAACAAACACAACCTCTGCCAGCACTGTTGATGCACTTGGGTAAAATATATATTGCAATTTGTCTATCTCTGCTGAAACCCTGTATCTCTAGTATTGTCATTTTGTGCAGGTGACATTTTCCGTTACCTTGAAAATGCAGAAAATGGATCATGACCCTGGGACACATTATTAATGCACTGTATTATAAAATGTTAGGAACAAACTAGTTTTATTTAGCCCAGCAGACATTTTTGTGAAAACAAGTATTTTGTAGAATTCAGTGAGGGCATGAATTCGTCGTACTCCACAGTGCTGCCACAAACAAATAATGCATGACCTACATCATCTTATTACACAGTTTAACTGAACACTTGGAATAAGTGGTAACAACACTAAACTTTACACACACACTCTTCTGTTCTGACGGTAGCAAGTCAATATCATGTCACTATAGAAGAATATTGCTCCCATATCATACCATAGTATGTCTAATCTCCAGTATATCTAAATCCATTCATCCATATGCACATTGCTTCTCAGGCATACTCTCCATCTGCTGGAATGACCAAAGTCAATTACTTAGTTCACAGTCAATATGCCACCTTGGTAATAAAGACCCATCAACAAAGAGTCCTATAATAGGCCAGTGATAATTGACACTGATGTTAGCTCTAACTCAAACCATATTGAGTGAAGATTGTCACTATAATGGTGTTGAAGAAGAAATATTTACCTTTCATTTGGATATTTCTCGACAAATGTCCCAGTTCCTTGTGCAAAATGTGTTTAATCAGATTAAGATTATAGACAATATTGCATTACAGCAGTACATGTTTGGAGAACAAATTAACAAGTCTAATGCCAAGTCTCTACTGGCCAGGAGTTCAAACATAAACATGGCCTATCTGGCCAAATGCCAGTATCTCAACAATCTCAGCTACCTTCAAAACTCTGCCAAACCTGGCTGTACCATGGCTGAAAAAGACACTTTTTATCTTCACCAGCCACCATGACATTTTAGTTAATTATTAAAACGTAGCCCCATTATCAGGTTTGATGAAACTCATTTTCACATTTATATAATTTGTCCAATATGCTGGTTATTAGCAAACACTTAATGTTTAGTAATGTAGAAAAGTAATGATATTGCAATCCTTATCAGCAGTACTTTGTGTATTGCTAATTAAATGGAATGCATTCTTTTAGCACTTTTTTCCATAGTGCATAGTTACAATTTGCCTCTCATTCATCCCCTCACACACACACACACACACACACACACACAAACACACAGATGGCAGTGAGCTAGCATGCAAGGTGCTGGCCCAACAATTGGGAGCAATTTAGGGTTCAGCCTCATGATCAAGGACAACAACATTGCCAACCCTGCAATTAGTGGACAACACACCCTACCCGCTGAGCCACAGCTGCCTATATTAATTAGTAATTAGCATGCTAACATTCTAAACTAAGATACTGAACATGAAAAAAGTAAGCACTTTATCATTGTCACTGTGCACATGTTAAAATGCTGACATTAGCATTTTACGTAAACCCCCTGGTCCCTAAGTGCTGCCTCAAAAAGCTGCTAGTGTGGCTTTAGATTCTTATTCTATATCTTCAGGAATCTGACGGATTCTTACTCCCCCAGCTCATCTCCTGTTCCAGTCGTTACCCTCTAGGAGGTGCTATAAATCACTGCTGTCCAGGACAGACTGTTTCAAAAAAAGTTTTTTCCCCACTGCAATACGGCCCTTGAACTCCTTGGCTTCAGAGCCATCTAGTGCACCCTCGTCAGTCTGTATGTAACTGGTACCATTGGCCCAAAAGTGAGCATAGTTAAGTATTTAGATTTTTTTTCTCATTTAGGTGTTCCCTGTAAAGAGAAATATGAAGATTTCAAGATCACATTCCAAAGAATTGAAGATCACACACTTTGTGCTTTCTTTCAAAGCATTATGAATGTGCTGCTGTGCTATCATGGCAGGCAATATGACACCCTGACACTGACATTCAACTCTGTGTAAGACAATACGCAACTTTCCTAATACTGCCTGTATCTGTCATCCCCATTGAACCTATTCAAGGCGGGCAGCTTTATTTATATAGCACATTTCAAACACAGAGGTTATTCATAGTGCTTTACATATATTTATTTTACATTTAATAATAAAATTGTAATAAAATAAAATGAAAATTGTAAAATAAAAATAAACTTTACAATGAGATAGATGCATAAAATGAAAATGACATAAAATGACATAAAATACAGTTACAGTGCAGTAAAAACATGTAAGTTGCCAATGCAACAAATGAAATAAAAGTGCAATAGAGAAACCAGTTGTGCAAATGCACAGGAAAACAGCTGAGTTTTTAATTGTGTTTTGAAACTGGCTTAAGTCAGGGGGCTGCAAGGTTGCAGTTGACCTTGTGGCACCCGTGGACAATAGCCTGAGACCTTGGAGTCAAAATGAAGAGTCACTTTGTGTGGATGTGTAAAAGAGACAAATAGGACAAATAAATAAATATATTTATTTATCTATATATTGAGATTTGCTAGATGTATTATATTTGTGAGTTGTGTGAGAAATAAAGAAAAGCAGTAAAACATGTGGGTCAGTGTGTGTGCATTTGTGTATACCTCCTCCCCCATTTTCCCTTGACCTAACTCCATATATTTTACTGCCATCATGCAGAGCAAGTGGTCATTATGGAAAGACCTCCCATAGATTGTACTTTTACACACTAATGGACACCATGCTCGTAGCTGCCTTTAAAATAATTCTGTTGACAAAGCGACATATGGTGTAAAGTTATCTATAGATCGATCTGTCTCATTTCTAAATTCGTCATTATAGATTGTGTCGCGGATGTTATGTTGTGTCGGTGCAACCAGTCATCCAACCAACTCCTGCTTGAAAGGTTACAAGAATAACCCTCCTCCCCTCCACTTTCATCTCAGCTTATTCATCCATCTCTCCTTCTATTTCTCTTTCTCCATCCCGGCGTGTGATGACTCATCAATCTAAATGTCCTTCTCTTCCTCCCCATCACCTCCTCCTTCCCCAACCTCCTCATTCTCCCGCAGCTCCTCTGCCTTTCCTGCACCTTAGCCATGTGCCCTATGACTCATTCCCTTGACTGTATCCCTCCAACTTTCCATCCCTCCTTTCGCCTTCATGCATTTCCTTTAGCACATCATTAGGGTAATATCAGTATCCACCAGCCCTCTCTGTATCCTTCACCTTTATGTTTTCATCTCATTTTTGCCCTGAAGCCTTTCTCAACCCACAGCGGCAAGCAATATTGCTTTATTTCTCCTTATTTCTGCTGAGGGATATCTCTTTTTGCCATACTCCTTTACTCCTTCTCACTCATTTCTTTCATTCTCTCTACCCCACCTCTCCCCCAATAACCCCGGCAGCTATCTTGTTTCTTATTGGAAACAGACAAAAAGAACATTAGCAGATACAAATCAATTGGTGGTGTTACACTGAGGTTGCAGCTGGGGACTCGTCACATTACTCTAAGTAAGGTGAGGATCAATGCAAGTCAATGGCAGTTGGTGAACAGTGCATTTATAACACGCGGCAGCAATTGTTCAGCCCCAGTGACTTTGAGCTGATTTCTTAATTGAAAGGATGGATGGAAGATTTCAACAGTAATGAACAGAAGGCAGTGGGCATGCAACGTAGTCATAGGTGCTGTTTTTCTAATGGTTATGCACATCCATGCTCCTCCTTGTTGAGAAGTGTATTTTATCCACAACTTTCCTGGAATTGGGTAAAATAATTTATTTCCAGAAAACAAGCATCTGTATTAAGTGGGCGTTGATGGCCATTGTGTTTTTGAAAGTCAGTTAACAATTTCAGCACAAATAAAAGGTTACAACACCTATATGCAGCTTGTTCTATAGCAGTGCAAGGCTGAGGCAAGAGCCCACGCAACCTGTAGTTTCACAAAGCTTTAAAGAGCTTTGAAGGTCTTTGCAGAACACACTGATGATTGACTGAACTAGCATGCTCATTACGGTTACAGACTCCACTCAGTCTCTCCTGGACCTGTCTAATTAGAGCCCTCTGTTGCTATAAACCGTGACTTGTAAATAAATGGTATTATGGTTTGATTCAGTGACAGAGTGGCAGCGTGCCGCATCAATATGACTACCGGCAAGAATTAACGTCAGGCTAAATTACAAGCAGCTGGAACTGTGAGGTAGCTAGTAATTCACCGATTAAGCCAGCACATTTGTGCTCATCATTGTCTCAACAAGACGCAGTCTATTGTTATTTTTGAAGACTGACATTGTCTAATGTGTGAAGAACATATACCCTAATTAAAACATGCACATACAGTATTCATGCATAAACAGACACGCACATGTACTCCCACATGTAGAGTGGATTCTCATGATGGATTGTTGTTTTGACTATGAAAAAAATAATCATAGCAGGGCTGTTTTTTAATTGCTTATGGAAGGCATTGAGGTTTTCACAACAATCTAGTATTTCCCTGTAGGGGCTGTATGTTAGATCGGTAGGACAGAAATAATCTGTCATGACCTAAGCATTTACAGTAAATCTATGTTTCACACAACAAAACAGGAATACATACACACAATCACACTGAATGCTGAGAATTTACATTTGTTAATGCATGTGATATCACGGTCCAATGCATTTAAATAATACCACTCTGGGTTAGTGTACATAAAAGCTGCACTTTAGATTTTTCCATGTTTCAAATATTATTCAATAATTAAACACATTTTGGATTGCTCTGTTCAACTTTGTGAACAAATGTAATGACAATACACATTTGAACAGCCAGTTCAGTTACCGCCTTTCCTTCATTTCAGCCTGAGCACCTCTTATCAACTCAAGTGTTTTGAGATTATCTGTGAAACGTCTTACAACTCCCAGAATCTTCCTCTTTTCCTCTGGAGAAGTAGCAAGCAGTACTTTAGCAAGTTTTGTCAATGTACTGTATGCACAGTACAAACATTTTCAAATAAGTTTTTTAATTGTTTCATACAACCACCTTAGGCACCATGGGACTTTACAGAATCTAGACTTGCTTGCACGTGTCTCAAGTTGTCCTCATCGCCTCTTTTTTAAAGTATCCTTGTGGAAATGGTATGAAGCCGACAGGCAAACGACTTAGCTGGGCCAGTTGCCAAAACCATTAAATGTCGTCCCTGGGTGCCTGTCAGATAATGATTACCCTCTTGTGCGATGGTCCTGGATCTTCACACACCTTGTCTAAATGCTCTGCCCGGGTTCTGGCAAGGCGGACTAAATGCAGACTGTTTGACAGGCTTGCAGATGGCTATAAACAGCCTTGATAATATGAGCGTATGAATACACACACACACACACACACACACACAAATGTGCACTGATGTCAATGCATGCACAGATCTAAACACATGGATTTATGCACACACAAAAATATAAAAATGAATAGACTTTGGACTGCATTGTTGGGTCTGCAGGTCCATCTTTTGATATTTTGTACTTTAATATGTTTTAATTGAATGGATGCACACAGAACGTCTTTCAATGTCTCTTAGTCAGATCTCTTCATCAGATCTGTGCCAGCTCCTTTCTCCTTCTCTCAGATTCTGCCATGGGCCAACATAAAACATCTGGGAGTTCACACTGTGAGAGTGCACTAGATTTGCAGTGAGCCTGTTTGCGTGTGTGTTAGTGTGTACTGGCTCCTCAGCACGCCTGCCAGGCTAAGAGTCCAACATCTGTGAGTTCAGATGTTTTCTAATGATATGCTAATGGCGCTGGAGGGAGACAAGCACAGAGGCTAATGTAGCGGTCACAAACCTCTGCCTCCATCTCACTATCTCTCTTCCTCCCTACTAGTCTGATGATCTACGTATCTCTTGCTTTCCTCTGTCTTTATCTGACTCTATCCTCTTTTCTTTTTACCTATTTGTACCACTTAAAATCAGGGAAACATTTTTTTCAACTAAAACACCACACTTTCATGTCATCTGCATGATACAGTGTTGTTAGAGGTGAAAGGTGTCACATTTCCTGTGACATTTGCTCTCTATGTGCTGTTATTCAGTCTTGTGAATGACAATGCTACTCAAACTAGAACCATCACACACAAATATAAGTGAACTTTTATGAGTATACACAAATCCAACCATTATTATATATGAATCACTTGAGCAGTTAAAGGGAACATACACTATAGAAGGCCCAGTTGGTTGAGGACATTTACATTAAGCAATGTAACAGCATGAGGGCAGACAAACTCACTGTGGATCGTCTGCCTCTTTGTTGTAATGTAGGCACCAATAATGTGTGTAATGTTACAGATTTCAGTGGTGAGTGGCTCTTACCCTTCAGTATGTATTTCATCTTTATAACAACACTCATCAATTAACCCAAAAAGCTAACTACCAAAATCCAGAAGAAGCTACCTAACAATGCCTTGTAGTCTTTGATGACAGGGCTTAAAGATGCCAGAAGAAAGACAATAAATTATGTTTCTTTGCAGGACTTAAAATCTTTTATTTTATTTTTTTAACACATAACTTTGATATGCAAATAGTTAAATATTTGATTGAACCTATTGAACAACTGGGATTGGGAATGTGTGTAAAATGTACGATAGCAACAAGAATATTTCAAGTTTATATTAAAGCGTATTTCAAACCAAGAAAAGGAAAGTTATTAATTTTTGTACATTCACACATTATGATTTTTATTTTCAGGATATAAGGATAGATATGCATTAAACATAGCCTGTCAGCAGATATTATCAGCAAATACAATAACATGCATTTTCAAATGTAGGTCTATGCCAGATCTTGTTTGTCTTCTAATATAAGCATGTTTTTCTTGTCTTCATGTCTTTTCATGTCTTTTCATGATTATTTTCCCAGAGGCTGTATCTGATGAAAAAATATGTGAAAATCTTATTTCAAACTGGGAGTGGTCTTGTTATTGCTTTATACTGAATGATGACAGCTCCGCAAGACATTGAGTTTAGATTTATAATCTATGTATATAATAACTGTGTGTGTGTGTGTATATATTGCCCTTAGGCAAGGCCTTTAACGCTACCTGCCTACCTCATATGATGAGAGACACAAATACGAGAGCCACAGTGATAGAGGGTACATGCAGAGGATGTGGGACCTATGGATTCTTCGACATCCAACATCTACACTAACCAAGAAGCAACTAGTAGCCAACTAGTTCCAACATTCGCAAGCGGAAGCTGCTATCACAACTAGAGATTGAAGAGGTACAACATCAACAATGCTATGGCAAGGGGGAGCCAGGACAACAGGTCAGCGGGGAGATATCAACATCATCATCATCACCCGAGATTGTTACCAACCCACAATAATAACAAGCCTTAACATAACAGCAGTTGACCTGAGATCATAGCTGAGGTCAGTGAGGCCTGAGATCATAACTGAGATGGACCATCCTGACCATCCTGACCATCCTGACCATCCAAAGTGTACTCTCAACCTGCCTCTCATCGTAGCAGCTGAGATGAATAGGCACATGGCCCAATACATGAACAGGGCCCAGAAAGGAACTGGTAGTGATACCAGGGGAGCCAAGCACTAGCTGCTGGTAGACAGAGCAGTCACTCGAGACTGTAAGACCAGACACACCAATCTGTGCAACACCTGGATCGACTACAATGCCACACACATGGATACTGGAATCCATGTGTGTGGCATCAACAGGACACTAAGAGAATTCATCAAGAACTCAATGCGGCTGTGGAAGACAACTCTGGAGGCCAATTGCAAAAAAAGACCATCAAGTGTGGCATATACCAAGGTGATGCATTATCCCCGTAGGCATGAACCCTCTCAGACAGATCATCGCAAAGAGTGGCTATGGATACCTATGGACAAACACCTGCACGGTATGTACCACCGGCAGATAAAAGAAGTGGCTGATATCCAGAAATCCTACCAGTGGCTGGAAAAAGCTGGACTGAAGGACAGCACAGAGGCACTAATCATGGCAGCACAGGAACAGGCTTTGAGCACAAGATCAATAGAGGCTGGGATCTACCACACCAGGCAGGACGCCAGGTGCAGACTGTGCAAAGGTGCCCCTGAGACAATCCAGCACATAACAGCGGGCTGTAAGATGCTAGCAGGCATGTTAACCAACTGAGCTGTTCAGAAAGGAGTGCGGATATGGAGCCAGAAGAGTGACGAACAGAACAGTGTAAGATTTAGCATCGAAAAGAAAAGATTTGTCTTTGAAAACACAACTTGAACTTAATAGTTTTTCAATGACAATGTTCCGATTTTGTCGTCATGTCACTCTTTCAGTGACAATTTATTTTTCACGCTTGTGTTTTATTACAATGTCAGTTTTTTATGATGTCAGTTTTTTGGTTTGAGGGGAGGTGCAAGGAGAGCACGATTAACATAAATACCACATGGAAGCCTCCGCCATGGTCGAATAGGTCGCATATCTATGTGGGGCTATGTATGGGGCTATGTGCCGCGGTCCTTTAAGGTAGCTGTAATTAAACCTCTTCTTAAAAAACCCACTCTTGATCCAGGGGTTTTATCAAATTATCGACCGATATCTAACCCTCCTTTTCTCTCCAAGATCCTTGAGAAACCAGTCGCCAATCAGTTGTGTATCTTTCTAAAGAACAATGACCTGTTTGAGGACTTTCAGTCAGAATTCAGACTGCATCACAGCACAGAGACAGCACTGGTGAAAGTCACAAATGACCTTCTAATTGCATCAGACAAAGGACTTGTCTCTGTACTCGTCCTATTAGATCTTAGTGCCGCATTCGA